>JANHGB010017088.1:0-15722 GCA_026283785.1 Coracopsis vasa
GAACTGGTGCCTGGGGGCGGGGCCGGCACAGCGCTGATTTGGCGTAAGCGGTGCTCGCCACGAGCCCCGCCTGAAGCGAGTGGGGGCCGGGCTACGGGGCCGCGGTTCCTATGGAGAGGGGCCAGCCTCTTGACCGGGTGTTTCCCGCCGCGGCTCCCCTGAGACGCGGCCTATGGAGGTGAGCGGAAGGACGTGCAGGTTGGTGCCAGGAGGAGCCGAGCCGCGACTTGACTGCTGCGCGTACGCCATCAGAAGGCGGAGCGGCCCGTTGTGCCGCAGCTTGTCCTTCAGAGCTCCCGATGCGGCACCCGTGCATCTTCCGCCCTTTTCTCTCTCTGGGGACCAGATTTTTGCTGCACTTTTCCTCCTACAGAGTGCCCTCTGTCTGCTGCCTCTGAGTCCCAAGCATTACCTTGTGCTACTGTGTGCTTCTCTCTACTGAGGACTAAGAGACTTGACCTTGACAGCCTGCCTGCCATCTGCTCTTCTGCCTCAGACCCTCTGAGCCCTCAATGACTTCCCACCCTCCTCCTGGGATCTGCTGGCTGCCACTGGCAGTGTTTTCTTTCACTCCCACTTGATTCCATCTTTATGTTCCTCTGTGCCTTCCAAGTGTACAAACCTCTAGTCCTGCAGGATACTTGATCCATAGCTTTCCAGTAGCATTGCCTTCATCCATTTGGCTGTCCCTTCCTGCCCTCCCTGAGGATATTTGCTCTAGGGATTCAATGTCAGTGTTCCTCGTGGTGCATTGCCCTCGTTTTGCATTCCTGACCCCTCTGTAGAATATGTACCCATTTCTCAGTCCCAGGAGCAATTGTTTCTTCCCACCATACCCTGTATTTTACTTATGCAGTACCTTATGCTTCCTACTCTTCTGACTGTCCTGCATAATGATAAGCCGTCATGTATCCCACAGCATAGCATGCCCCGTACTTTGCCAGAGGTGTGTCACTGCTCAGTATCTGACATCCCAGGTTTTTCTTGTATGTTATTACTCATTATCCTATCCCCCAGCTTCTACTATATTTTATTTATTCCAATTGGGTTGTGTAATAGTGTATATTTGCTGTTTTATATGGCTAACCTTACTTGTAAATAGCAAACCACCTACTAGCAGTAAAGAAGGAGATACTACATAAGTGATGCAAACTTGGAATTTGATGTTTCTTGTTGGAACTATGTTGACAAGATTTGCACAACTAGTGTGTCTATGCTGATTGCTTGACATGCAGCACACAATGAAATAGCTGTGCTAGTACTCGTGGTAGGAATCATCAAGGAAGACAGTTGTAGCTAGAGATACTTAACTGATACTGGCTGTGTGGCATTTTCTTTTCTGTGGTTTTGAAAGGAAGAGAAGCAGTCTTGGTTTATTAGCTCTGCTAGTCTGTTATGCATGTATTACTCATCTTACTCTTGGTAGGGTATGTTATAAGGATAGCAAGGAAGAGAGAAGCAAGTACAGCTTCTTTATACTTTGAACAATGTTTTAAAGCTTTAGACCTCTGACAAAGAGGGATTGTATGGAAGTCTGGAAGCTCTTAATTATTACTTTGAAATGTGCTTCAGCATCACCTTGTTCTCCTTATTTGGTTGAAAAGTAACTATCTCAAACATGGCATTTAACTTCTTGTTGAAGTAGCATTTTAGTAGTAACAGCTGCAAAATCTCCACTGAATTGCCTCTTTCTAGATAGGCTTTAAGTAAGTGGTTGGACAGTAATTGGTATCTTTGCTGTTTAGGTTGTATGAGTAAACTGTGCTTGTTGTAAGATGTTGTTTCTTGCTTGTATGTGTACTCTTTCCTAAATCGTCTGTTAATGTTATTGTATATAGGTTTACTGTTCTTTTGACTGTAAGACATCCAGGCAAATTTATATTTAAAATTACACTGCTATTTACATTATGGTTCTTATTAAAACTAATGTGAAATTATAAATACTGCTGCTATCAAAGACAAAATGTTCCCTTCTCCCCTATTAAATTGCATTTCTAGGAAATACAGCTCTCTGGAAAGCAGTATTTTAAAATTACAGAAAGGCTTATTCGTTCATATTTTTATATAAAATTAATTGTATTATATGTAACCCAAACTCACCTGAAGATACCACATTCAATTTACGAGTGCTGTTAATTTAAGTGAGATATATGGAGATAGAGAGGAGGGTTGTTTTCATAGGAAACTGTGGTTCCTTTTAATTTTAAGATAATTGTAGAGCGAGATTGTGAAAGAGCTATAATTTTTCTTAACCACCTCTTTCCAACAAAAATTGTGATTTCAATTTGATGATTTCTAGGAAGTAATAGACTGGAGCTGTGGTCTTGTTTTTTATTCCTCACGCAAAGGTCTTGCCTAATAATGTGCTGCTAACTTTAGCTAATAAAACATGTGTCAGGCTTTTAAAAGGCACTTATAAAAATATTTTGATGCCTTAGTGGGTATAGACTGAGCATAGTTTC
Source organism: Coracopsis vasa (assembly GCA_026283785.1). Classification (NCBI taxonomy): domain Eukaryota; kingdom Metazoa; phylum Chordata; class Aves; order Psittaciformes; family Psittacidae; genus Coracopsis; species Coracopsis vasa. Next base: position 2,463 of record JANHGB010017088.1, read on the forward strand.
TTTCAGTGCCTTGTTCCAGAAAGCATCTTGTAGGCATTTTTTTATTTTTAATGTATTTATGATTGGGGTGGAGGAGGGAAGTTAAGATTTATATAATCTTTTGAACTGGTAGCCATCAGATGGATTTGGAGCAACAGTAGCTGAAAGGAAGATACAGAGAGAACAAATCTTTTAGTGTTGCATTTCCGAGGTAGGGAGACTGCAATGTTCATGACACAGATATAAAAAAAAAAAAATCTATTTCTGCATACCCAAATGAAGAATATTCTATTTACACTATATTCTACATAGTAGCACAATCTGAAGATTGCCAACAGAAAGCAGAATATGAAAATAATTATTTTTTTTTTAATTGCCTTAGGGATAAATGTGAAATCTAGGCCAGCAGAATTGAAAGACCACTATATCATTGTGTCTCCAGCAGTGTTTGTTACTCGGTGTACATGCTGCAAGATGTCAAAAAGCAACTCCAAGACATGAATGAAAAATTTTATCAAATTGAAAAGTTGTTTTTTTTTTCTATACCCTAAGAATTTTAGAAGAGAGAAATGAAGAGCTAGAACAGTATGATATCACAGTTACTCAAATGAAAACATCTGAAAATGCTAAACAGGCAGAGATTAGTGGTGCTAGAGTACAGCTGGTTAAAGTGGAGCAAATGCTTGTCAAGGAAAGAAACAAAAAAACTTAAGTTCATTATTGCTGCTGACAATACAACATGTTGAAGAACATTAATTAAGAGTTGGAACGGTTTTGCAAGTGAGATGTGACTTCCTTAGAATTGTGTTCAGGAAAAGAGAAGGTTAGCTTCTCTCGGACAGGTTTGGATTGGGATGGTGTGGTAAAATCAGTCATACAATAAAGATCACTTTGAGCATGGAGATCTGATTATCTATTCTGACAGAGGAACACCTAGAACATGAACAGAGCGAGGGCTAACAGAAGTGACTTAGGCTATCTTTGCACCTTCTGTACCTTGGTTTCCACAATGACGTGTGATTTCTGGTAACCTGTTAGAGATACGATAGCATTTTGTTAAAGTGAGGATGCTCTTAAACATGCAGCTTGTCCCTACATAATTTACATAGTTGGGGGGACAGTATGACTGGATGGAGATGGCATAAGGGAAACACAGTATGGGGAGCAGAAAAGGATTTGTCAGAAAAAAAATGCTTTTTCCTTGGGCACTGAACACCTCTGGGAAACGAGATGAATCTGAAAGTATTGTGTGATGTCTCCTGTGTGTTACATCAAGATGCACTTTCCTTCTATGTATGTGAGGAGACAAATGATAATGGTATCAACCATTGTCAATAATATTGTCTAAGGTTATTAGATATCAGTTGCTATGTTGTACTGTGGATTCAACACAAATGGTTCAGCCTTTCAGCTATTTTAAGCTGTTACAAGCTAATCTTACAATGGGAGTTGGGTTTGTGCACTCTTAAACGCCTTTTGTCCCACCTTCTCTGGTAGGCCTCTGTGAAAGAAAGAAGTCTGTTGGGGCATATCTATCACAGGACCAAGATTTATGACTAATAAAACCAACTATAATATTAAGATAGCTAAAGCAATGCCCTTGTTTAGCTTGGCCACTCTCACTGATTTTTATTATTCTGTATAGACTTCCAAATCTTGTGGGGGAGCAGAAAATAAAAGATTATTTCTGTCCACATATCATTCTTGTTTGATAGAACTATTGTCTTCAGCTATAACAGTGTCTTTGGGATTATTCTGTTTAAAATGTTAACTGCTGTAAAGTATTTGGGTCAAACTGCATTTGTAATGTGGAGATGACTGGGTAAGTTTTAAATAACTTTTTTTAGTTATTAGAAGTGATCTGGACATGGACCTGGAATTCCTCAAAGATCACTGACTGATTTATGTTACTGTAGTTCTGGAACGTGTTCAAATTCTAAAGCCACTTCAGGAATTTTATATGGAGCATGTCTTTTGGGAATGGAAGGAGGATTTTGAGTCTTCTATGCCCAGCATTGCCTTTTTGCTAGGCTGAGCTGGATACTCATCACTGAGTAGTACAACGACTACTCTTCTGATCTGACTTGCCCTAAGAAGTTGTGGGATGAACAAGGGAGGTGTAAAAGTGCCTGTCTGGACTATGTGGAGATGCCGCTTCTGTTAGGCTTTATTTATATATCGAAGTGTTTGCTACAGAATTTGGATTGAGTCAGGTGAAGTGTAAACTTAAAAGCAAAATCATAGCAGAATATGAAAGTAAATATGTATTTAGCTGTTTGTGACTGTCCAGTTCTAGTTTGCAGTTCTGTCTATGTATTTGTTATATGATCAACCAAGTGCAGTGGGCATTCAGCTACTGAAAATAACTGCAATATAGAGTTGAAAGTAATTAGAAGGTTGCAGAACTGCACAATATCAATCCACGTCTGTTTGGCCATCTACCAGACTGTACCAAGGCTGTCGAGTCTTGCAGGGGTGAACCCAGAGCTTGAAACAATTCAGGGTATCATTAGAGAACTTACTGGTCACAGTAGCATTATCGGCTTTTTGTATTTGTTTGAAATATTTGCCTTACTAGTATTCTTCCACTGTATCTCAGAGAAACATTTTTTGTTAGTAGCAAATACTAGGAGGAGGAGAGGAAAAGATATGAGCTGCTTCTATTTTTAAATGTATCTAAAAGATCAGATTTCTGCTGGCCAGCCCTTGTTTTGCCATTTCTTATATAACAGAAACTTTGGGGGGAGGAGGAACTCTGTTAAGTGGAAGTCTTGCGATCCTTTTCAACAGATCCTCGATACTTCAAAAGTTGCATATGAAATATAGTATTGAGAAGTCACAATTGTTATAATTGGTTTCAAGTGACTTATCAGAAAAATTTTGATGGTGACTTTCTTTAGGAAATTACAGCATCTTGTATTTACAGTTATGTCTTACTGTTAAAAAAATTACATATGGATGCCTCATTAGGTCAACAGAGATGCTCTTTAATGTGTTTTGGTTTTGTTCTAGGAATAGTCACATAGGTCATCAGCATCAGGAGTATGTGAACCTGAAGCATCAGATGGAGAGAAAAATCCAAGAACTGGAAGGACAGCTTGCTTGTTAGAAAGGAGTATAAAAATATGGACACGCAGTGTTGTGTTGCTGCAGAGCCATCTAGCAATTCTAGTTTAACATTGTTGTAGTTATATAAGCTTTTAGGTTTTGTCTTTTTTTTTTTTTTTTCATAAATTGATGAGATTTGTAATGACAATTTAGAAAATTATGCACTACTTGTATAGTAGCTGTTGGTTTGTTTGCCTGGCAGCTGCCCCTTTTAAGGAACTCTTAAGAATGTGTTTTGTAATCTGATATTGTGTAAAATCGTTTTCTGTAGACAGTACATTGCTAAATTTGTTAGCCATGGAACTGCAGAAGAGGTCAGCATGAGGGAGTGGAGGCAGTTTCAGTGAGCTGGGTGAATGTTTCTTGGTTTTCATTCTCCTCATTACAAGGCTTCCCCCCACACACTTCTGCCTCTTACATTGCTGACCTTTCATCAAAAAGGATAATCTTACTAAGAATGAAATTTGACCTTCCAACTGTGACACTTTAGGAGGAACATTGTACCTCTCTGTATTCTAAACTTAAAAGAATAACGAAGCCTGCCTTCCTTTGGTTTTGTGTAAAAAAAATATTTTTGATATTAAAATTACTTCTAATGGTTTACATATGAGTGTGTGTGTGATGAAGTCTTTCCCGTAGCTTCCTATTTCCTAGCAGCTCTCTTGTCACTTTATCTCCAGTGGAACACAAGCTTAAAATCATTTAGGTTGGAAAAGACCTTTAATATCATTGAGTCCAACCATAAACCTAACAGAGCCAAATCCACCATTGAACCATTGTCTGCAAGTGCCACATCTAAATATCTTTTAAATACCTTCAGGGATGGTGACTCAACCACTGCCCTGGGAAGCCTGTTCCAGTGCTTACTTCTGTTAGTGTTTGTTGGTTTATATTTAAAATTTTACTTTTAAGTTGTGTCAAAAAAGGCTGAAATAACTTAATTTGGTTCCTTTTTCTATAGTTCAAGACTGTTCAGTCTAATTTGCTAACTTCTTTTAACACACAGTTCTGTCTTATTTTAAACCTGGTCTTTTTTGTGTGTGAGTGCATGCTCAGGAAAGTAATCTGTAAGTGAAAACTGAATATTCAAGGCAGCATTTTGTGCTCCATAGATTCCTACAGTCTCTTATTTGGGACACCTAACATAGGTCTCCTTCATTTTTTCAATTACTGTGAAGAATATTTTCAGTATGGTAAAAAAATATGTTAAATGGAGTAGATTACCTGTTAAAATGGCTTCTTTATGAGTCATCTTAACCCAAAACAAGCCAACTTTATTTTTAGGATTACCTGATCCTATAATTAGGTGAGATGATGATGTTCTTTGTGCTAATCACAAAGTTAGTTATGTGATAAATTGGAGTTAAACTCTGCAGTGGCATAAGAAAGATTCAGCATTGGTCGTAAGTCCAACTAAATAGTGGCAATAGAAGCAGCAGATAAGAGAACTGCAGATGAGACATAAAAGTCTAGAAATCTTGCTATGCAGAAGAGAATGGAGACACAGTGCTTACTTAAGAGAGAAAGATGCTCTCATTAGGATGTGAGTAACCTGATTTATCTTGTTTCATAAACTGTGATGAAAGAAATTGTGAACATCATACCATTTTTGTGCCCAGCTTATTTATGTGAAAGGCTCACAGTAATTCATGGTTAAACAGATACCACACCTGAAGTACTGTGTCAGTTCTGGTGCCCACAATTGAAAAAAGAGATGGACAGACTGGAGAGGGCCACAGAGGTGACTGAAGGGCCAGAGAACTTGCCCTGTGAAGAAAGACTAAAGGAATTGGGTCTTTTCCTGGAGAAGGCTTGAGGGGACCTTGTTGCAGTTTTCTGGTATGCTACAAAGAGGATGGAGGCTCTCTCTTCACAAGGAGCCCCATGGAGAAGACAAGGGGCCATGGGTACAAGTTGCGCTGGGAGAGGTTTCATCTCAATGTAAAAAAGATTTTTACAATGAGAACAATTATTGCTGGAACCATTGTCCTAGGGACAGGGAAGAGTCCTCACCACTAGAGGTTTTCAAGGTATGATTGGACAGGGTACTTGATAATCTCATCTAGGCTCCTTTACCATGAAAGGTTGGACCAGATAATTTTTCCAACTCAGGCTGTTGTATGTTCTATGTATATTACTGCAGCAAAATTTGTAGCAAAATTTCAATGTATGCATATAAACATTAGGTTTATGATTGACGTAATCAAGAAACCTCTGCTCAGGGCTAAACAAGAAAATGAGATCATGTGGAAAAGTATCTGGGAACAACACACCAGAAGAACTTTTTTCATAGCCAGCCTGGAAAGTGACAGCTGCCAGTTGAAGAAGACGACTGGAAACTAAAGAATTTCTGCATTTTGTATGACTGGAAATACTGGTTTACAGTGTGCATTTGGCTAATGAAAAAGTCCCTCTGAGCTCCTAATTAAAGTCATTGGATAGTTTTATGTTCAAGATTGCATCACGTATTTTGTTAATTGTCTTAAGCAAATATATATTAACATGGGAGGGTGGTTGTTCTTGTACGTAGACTTCAAGAAGAAATTGTGGTGCTAAAACCAGGCCAAGATTCTCATCTGATTGAGATTTCTTAGGAGTCTGCCTCTAAAGAATTCCAAAATCAATCAATGCATGGACAGGAAGAGAAGTTGAGGGCACAGCTGGCCAAATTCCAGAAGGATGAAGAACGGTAAAGATGACTAAAGCTTTGTTTAAAGCTTTGTCTAAAGTGACATTTACAATCAAGCTTATGAGCCCCCTGAAGTCTTGACAGCTTCATGTTTTAAAAGCTCAGCTTGTGTTGAAACTGGTCTTGAAAGCTCTTAAATTTTGCATATGAGGTTTCTCTCATTTTGTGCACCTCTGATCTCTCTTTCCTAGTTGTGTTTTCAATGTATGTGTGTGCAGCAGCCTTTGAGCTTAGAAATTTTACCCTGACAATCCAACAACTTAAATTCCTAGCTCTTTTGTATCCCATTTCCATTATTAGCAAATGGGAAACATGCTGTGGATGGTATTGCTGAGAGCAATATTGGTGTTGAGCAGTTTATGCCAGCTTTGCTGAGGTGACCTCCAAAGATGATTCTAAATACCCATAGAGATGGACCCTAGGAGACTGCTGAGCTCTAAGCAATTAAGATGCTTTTGTCCAGTAAAATACTTAGAGTAGAATGTAATAGATTTGGAAAATAGAACAAGGAAAGAAGATGAGGACAGTAAACAAGGCTGATATTTAAAACAAAATCAAAAAATCGAACTCAAAACATCCTCGGTATTTATCCTGCTGAAATCAACAGCTTCTCTCTGTGTATCATAGGTATAAACAAATGTCTCTGGCAGCTGAGCAAGAATGGATACTGGAACAGAATAAAATGCAGGCAGAACTGGACTGGCAGCACCTCTGTGAGAATGCAGAAAGTAATTGGTATCAGAAATCAGAGGATCTAACACAAAGCCTGTCTTCAGCAAGAGAGCAGGTGAGAATTTCACGTTAACATTTTTTAGGAGCCATCTGTTGCATAGAGAGCTATGGAGTTTTTCCTACCATAGTGTTCTTCAAGGGAGGCATTACCTCAATTTTCTTTCAAAAAACTGTAAAATGGTAATTCTGTATTGTATACAGCAGTTCAGCAAATACATTTGATGAGAGATCAGATTAATTTTAATGGACAGTCTCTAATAGTGGCCTTTTACCCCTTGTAAGAGTCAGGTTGGCTTGAGAGATGCCACTGCTTTTCTCTTGGCATTGTAGCAGAAGAAAGATTTCTTTTAGGGCAGCCCACGGCCAAAAAGAGTTTCAGATCACAGCACAGCTTGAATTCTGTCAAGGGAACAATATTAGTCCTGGAAAACTCAAGAGTATTTATGTAAGGGAGGGAGGGAGGAGTCCTGTTTTGTGAAGTGTACAAGCTTCTGTTTCTGAAAAATGAAATACATGTTTATTGTTTAGAGACTGTTATACAATGGGCTAACCATTATTCTCAATGACCAGTTGCCTAGTAAACTCCTGGGCACAGAGAAAGCACTTGTTTCCAAAGTATAGAATGCATTTACTCTGGTGTTTTATTTTACCATCATCTTCCCAAAAATATTGATAGGCATCAATGGGTGTAGGATAGGAACACATCTGAGAGATGAATCAGCATTGTCCATATCACATACAGAAGATGAGACAACAAAGCCAAGTTACTTTTCTGTGAAGACAGTTTTTGACAGAACCAAATGAATGTGCTTTAAGTCCCTGTCCTGTAACTTAAAATAATTTTTCTTCGATTTTCTTTTTCTTTCTCTCCCTCCCTTTTTCACCTCCCTCCTCTCCATACCCTTTGTACTGATATCCTCTGCTTTCCCTCCCTCCAAGTTTGAAGCTGATCTACAGAAAAAAGATTACAACTTGCATGAAGTCTGTTCTTTCTGTTTTGACTGTTGAGAGAGAGCAGACAATACAAGCATCATTTAATCACAGTATTTTTACCTGAAGGAAACTGGGTCAGCACTGTCTTCAATTAGGTAAATTCATTCTGACAACTTTATGGGGCATTTTTCCATTGCACTTTTTTTAAGCAGTTCATCTGTTTCATATGTTTATTTCAAAATACAGACATATCTAGCCTGGAATACACATAGATTAGGTGTCACAGGCTTCATTATGGCTCTGATCAATGGCAAAAGGAGCAACCTATATATACAGTTGCTCCAAAACAAAAATGTACTGTACCATCATGGAACATCAGAATGAAAAGAATTAATTTCTGGAAAGTTCCCAAGGGTCTGTGTTAGTTGCAATTTGGGGTAGATTTTAAAGTTGTAAAGTTAAACTTTCAAGGCAATGCTTTAAAATAGTAATTTGCCAGCTGTTTAAAATAATGCCTTTTATTTCAGTGTCACAAAATAGTTTTTCTTTAATTGCTACTTATTAAAATGCATATATTAAAAAGAGAACCATTCAAGATTGCAATCATAATGCTGGTTTGAAACCGTGCTGAAGGATAAGGCATTGTGAGCAGAAAATTGTACTTTGTGGGGGAATGAAAGTAGTATGTGCTGCAGTGCGCCCTGCTGGGCAGCTGCAGGTGCTCCATAGCAAGCCGTTAAGAGTGTATTACCAGAGCTTGCTGATAAGAAAAAGCAGTGTTAAGCAAGCCTAGTGTTTTCTGAATGCAGAAAATGATGTCTTCAGGATACTTCGTGTAAATATTTTTATAAAAAAATCAGACAAAAGCAGACTGCTAGCAAAATCTTACCATAGGGCATGTTGGTTTTCCACTCGATTTCAAACTGGACTGATTGTAGATTGATTGCTCAAATACCAAGAGAACCAGGATTGGTGCGGGGGTTCTTTTACTGTTCACATTCACTGATTTCTTCTACTGTAACTGACTGTTCTTCTTGTTGGCAAGACTTCGTTTCCATTTTCACACTTTTCTTTCTGTTGGTAATATACTCTGTCTTTGTTTTGTACTTTTAGCCTGTAGGATAAGCAGTACTCATCACAGCAAAATTATTTTTGTCTCTGTTTTATGTGAAGGGCCTTTGTTTAGAAAACAAATAAATGGCAAAAAAAAATTATTATTGGGAACTAGAACCTTTCATCTTAAATTTTTTGTACAAAATTAATTGTAAACAAAGGGGGAAAGTGATTTAAAGTTTAAAATTGATAAAAATTGTGTCAGTGAGTCTTCTTAAAGAAGGAGTCATGTGTTAGCTACTCGCTAGTTCAGATGACTGAGGCAAGAATAGTTTAAATACATCCTAGTACAGTATCTGCAGCATACAGGCCCTTTCTTCAGATTGGTTTGAGACCCCATGAGGATGCTACAAATATTGTAGTAGTCATTCTTGACTTTAATTAACAGAGATGTGACACACACCAGTCTGGAAAATCTTGCTTATAACTGATTTTGAGTATGACTTAGGCCATGTCTGCCTCACTGGAGCATGCTAATAATATCATACAAGTGCACAGATAAAAGATTACTTGCAGTAATTCTGAATGATTATGTGGTGTTCTGTCTAGACTCTTTTCCACTGGCAGAAGTCTGGAGCTGCTGTATTTCTGATTGAAACTGTGATGATTCATTTGTATGTTGCAGGTTGAGATGAAGTTCTGGGCCCCAGAAAAACCCTGAGTGATTTGATACCTATTGGTGCCTTTCCCCTTCATGCCTTTTCAATCCCTTTCTCTTCACCTTAATAGCCTCAGAGAAATTATAAAAGCAGAGTAGACATTATCCTCATCTTATGCATACCTTCTACTGTTAGGGCAGGAAGAGCCACAGGAGAAAGAGGCTGTAGGGCAGCCGTTGTCTTTGTGACAGGGAAATTTAATTTGAAGGCTATTATGTTCCAGATCATGCTTTCACATTGCACTCACAGACCAGACTTATGACTGGGGAAATAAGGAGACTGAAGGAAATGGGGAATGATGGAGAAGATCAAAAAGGAGTAATGTTGAGTCTGTGCAAGGCATAAATACTGATACTGAAGTGTTTTTCTGACATGTCTTATGTGCAAGGCCTTATGGGTTGCCTTTCCCTCTCAAAATGTAGAACTGCTGCTTTGCACAATTTAAGGTTAGGGCTGAACACAAAGAAACATTTTTTGAGGCTCAGAAACGTAAATTAGCAGCACTTGATACAAATATTCCAAATGGTCTTTTCAGAAACATCTGGTCTGGACTGTCTGTGAATTAGGATTCATTTAGTGACTGTAGGAATGTGTAGTCCACAATTGCAGGGCTTTCTAATACTCCTGTACCAAATAATATCTGCATTTCTTAAATGGCTGATGACAAGTGTTTCCATCAGCTACAGAGGATTTTACAGAGGTTGAATCTAAATTCTGCATTCTCTGTTTGGATGAAACCATGGTTATAATACACTGTCATCAGTCTGATGTAACTTCTTTAAACATGTTTGCAGTTGCACTCTGAATGAAGAAAGAGCAGAAGTAAATAATGTCAGCACCCTAGTATCCTCGTCCTTATATCCCATGGATCCTACTAGAACTTTTTCCTGATGATTGTACTGGAATTTCAAGGAAATTCCTGGTGGAAACACCAGGAAACATGTTCTCCAATCAATGTCTGTGTTTGGGTTTGTGGAGTTTTTGGGGGTCTTTTTTTTTGTTTGGTGTGGTTTTGTTGGTTTTGTTTGGTTGGTTTTGGTTTGTTGTTGTTGTTGCATCTGGTTTTCCTTTTTCTTCCCTCCCCCAAAATTGCAAATTTGGAAATTGAAGAGGCACATGAGAGGAAGCTTTTCCATATTTGTCCTTTTTTTCTAAACATATGTGGCTGACTATTGACAAGAATTGGATTCTGGAACTAGCAACCTTTGGTGTAACAGAGTAAAGCAGTTCTTACACTTTGTGGTCTCAAATGTTTCATATTCTAGTCCTGATTACACCATCATTTTATTCACACAGGACTGCTTTTCCAAACTAAATCTCTAGAATAATCTAAGGTTGCAAGCAGCCTGTGGAGAAAACGCTGAGCAATTCCCATTCAAAAATTTCTGAAATTGAATGATTCTGGGATTACTCTGAAATAAGCAAGCTGCTCATATTTTACTAATATCAATTAGGGTTTTTTTACAGAAGTTCAAGCAGCTTTGGCAACTTTGGTTTTGTCAGTTTCTTCAGTTCGGGAAGTCTAAGAATGACATTTGCTCATCAATTCATATTTGTATCAAGTACAATTCCAAAAGTCAGGCTTCAAAGCCTTTGTGAAGGCAGAGCTTCAATTGTTATCTGACAGATGTTCCTTTTACATTGTTCACTGTTAGCTTATCTGTAACTAAAGCAAAAACAGAAGATACTGCTACTTACCTGAAGTGCTGAGAGGTTTTCTAGTTGTTCTCCATTGTTCAGGTTGTCTAGGTGCAATCCATGCACTCCTTCCCCTTTTCCATTTTAGCAAAGTACATCCAGCTTCTTCATGTTCTTGTGAACAAATTATCTCCAATGACACTTTCAAGAATTTGGCAGGTCAGAAAAGTGACTGCTGTTGAACCAGTAAGTTCTTTAAGGAGATGGGTTACCCACACATGGAAGAGCTAGAGATGGCACACTTCAAAGAACAACAGTGATAAGACAGAGCTATCTCTGTAGCTATTCTCTTCCCCGTCTATGCTTTCTCCCACATCTCAGATTCTCTTCATAGAACTTTTTTCCCTGACAAATCCCCAGAATAACCAAATGTCATTTTTTCTCTTTCTATGGTTCTTTTCTCCCAGGTCTGTTCATGGATTAAAAGTATTAGGATCTCTGTGTGGTGGTGTGGAGAAAATGTGTTGCTCATTAATGAAATGTGTTGTATTGTTATTTTACAGTTATTTCAGTATGATGATAAAATTTCTCTAAGCAAAAATATTCCTACCTTGGAAATAAAAAAGCTACAGGAGCAGAATGCCAGTCTTCGGGCTGCTGTTGCCCAAATGAGGAAAGAAATGGAGAGTCTTGATAAGCAGATGTCCTCTCTTCCTTTGACAGCAAATGGACAGCTTGCAGAGCAAGGTGACTACTCTTGCCACAGAACTCTAAACTCAGTTAACGAAGTGTAGCTGTGGTGGTCATGACCTAGGAGGGCTATTCAAACCAGGTGTGTGTATAGATCATGACTGTGGGGTTCTCAGGATACCACAATAGATCAGCACACAGAGGTCTGAGAGTCTCAGAATTTCTATATTACAAATTACTACAAAACTATTGTTAGTAAAAACAAATATACACAAATATAAGTCACTACAAAATTACTGTGAGGAAAGCAAATGTGTGTATACATATTGCAAGAGTAAAGCAAGTATACACATATTACAAGTTATTACAGAATTCCAGATAGTGAAGCAAGTATATAGCGTCACAGAACGGTTTGGGTTGGAAGGGACCTTTAAGGGTCACCTAGTCCAGCCTCCCTGCCATGGGCAGGAACATCTTTCACTAGAGCAAATTGCTCAAAGTCCTGTACAACCTGGTCTTGAGCACTTCCAATGATAAGGCATGCACAACTTCCCTGGGCAATCTGTCACAGTGTCTCACCATCCTCATTGTAATTTCTTCACAGGAGAAGTATTCAGGCCCTCTGATTATATTAATGGATGCCCTCTTTAACAGGTCTATGCCTTCCTTACAAACCTTTCCTATGCATGTGCCTGTAATATATTACGTGAGGTGCTACTGGTGTGACAGTCACCACACCACTTCCAGAAGTGGGACTAAATGATAATGGGGAAAAAAAGTCTCATTTCAAAGATGCTCTACATCACTGAATCTTGAGTCAACCAGGTGCTCCAGTGAGGGTCAGGTCTGTATGGGAGACTGCATGCAGGGAAGCTCTTGCAGAGAGGCTCATTTTGGGTGGGTGGGTAGGTAGTACTTTTTTTTGTGTATGTATGTAAATGGGCATAGGGTATCAGTTCCAGGTATAGTTACAATTCCTGTTTTCATGGAAGGGCAGTTTGTTAACACTATTTCTTTGACCTGCATCCACCAAGCTTTCTTTGTCCTGCTACTATGGCTGAGTGCTAAGGAAATGCCCACTAACAAACAAGAGTAGTCTTAATAAACAATAAGCATACTCTAGCTTTGTTAATAATGATACATTAATAATCAATTAAAGCAAAACCTCCATTAATTTTAAATAAAAAACAAATTCAAGCATATTTTTTGTCACAGGCAGCTCAATTAGTCCAGTTTTTTGAAGATGATGTTATCCAATATATAATAGAATTATGGCTGCTAAAGTTGGGCAGTATCCAAGAGACACAATAATCTTTGTCAGTCGATAAACATAAGTTTTCAGAAATGTGTTATCTGTTTTCTTTATGGCTGAAATACTTCATTCAACTAATCTTTCTTGTATCCATTTTTTAAATTTATGGAGATTATATTCAACCACTAGAAGAGATTATAATATTACATCTGATATTTTTAAGACAATGTAATTTAGAGGGGTGCTTCTGATTTCCAGAAAGTAACCTGTTCTTTCCCATGTCCATACGTATCAGTGAGTTGGGACTCACATTTTTAATGGGACTAAAAGAAGAATTGTTCAGGATTAGCTTCCATTTATTGGTGATTTTTTTTCAGCTGTGTAAAATACGAGCTCACTCTTCTAATAGAGATAATAAGGTTTTAATGAGGGACAAAGTCAATAAAGCAAAAGCAACAGCGCTGGGC
>JANHGB010017090.1:0-18606 GCA_026283785.1 Coracopsis vasa
GGGGAATCCCGGTCTGGGGGCACCGCTCGCTGCCCCCGCGGGCGCTCCGGTGCTGAGGCCTTTGCACCTGGGAAGTCTCTGGACTCCGGCAGGGCCTCGGGCCGGGGCAGCTGCTGGCGGCCACACCGCGCTCTCGGTGCGGTCTTGGCTCCGCTGCGGGACCTTCGCGGTGCTTCTTGTTTCCTTACGTGCCTGGGGTCAGAGCCGTGTGTTTGGTCTTGGTTGGGATCTGCCGTGGAATGAGCGATTCGTGCTGGGCGGTGGGGGCCTGCAGTGGTGTGAAGGCACTGAATGAGCTGCTGTGGGCTGGTGAGCTTGTCCGAATACTTGCTTAATGCAGCTCAGGCTGAGGATCAGCAGTGTCTGAACTGAGCCACTCGCGTCCAGAAGAGGAGCTGAATTTCATTAAAATCGCAGTGATGGACAGAACATATTCTTAAATAAAGTCTTTCAGTGGTTCATTAGTTTTTGCGTCCACCGCACCGTCATTTACCATGAGCTCTTAGGCTGAATGATAGTTGCTGGGTTGGAGAGCTGTCCCTCTTGAAGCTGAAGAGATTGTGGTTCCTAAAATGCAAAATAAAACCTGGTTTATAAGCTAGTTTAACCAGCCTCATCTGATAGAGCCATTGTGTTTGAATGGTGATGGGCAAAACTGGATACCAGATGAGACCAAAAGAATCCTTGTGGTGCATTATAGATAAGTGACGTTCCCCTTCACAATCCTGGGCTTTACATCCACAGCTTGTGTACTTTGCCATCCCATTCTGGATGTGCTCATCACTTTACCACAACAACAGGAGTTTGTTTGTTAGGTTTCAGAACTCTTGTTTCTCTAACTGCAGGGTGTTGCTGTTGCCTACTGCTGGGTATGGCTCAAATGAAGCCAACTGTTAAGATCTGTGTTCCTGCATTGACCCAGAGCCCAGGATAACCTGTGTGACTTCCTCTCTTGCTATAATTGTTTCCAGTGGCATTCATTGTATCAGAGCAGATATTCAGCTAACACTTAGCAGAGGTTCTCAAGATGGTCAACATACACAGACATCCAGTCACTGGGTTAGTTTGGTACAGAGGAAGCTTTAGAGGCACTTGATGGAAGACAGTTCTGTTACCTAAAAAACCAAGCAAAAAACCCCACCAAAGGCTGTTGCTCAAAAAATGTGCCCCTCTTCAGGCCTTTGTGCTGCCATCAATGGTGGTCTTGTTTTAGAGCTCTGTGGTAATACAGATAAAAATGATAACCATTGGGTTGCCATCAGTTTGGGACATTTGTGATTGTCCTGACACCAAGAGATACAGTGGAAAAGGTGAAATGGTTACTCCATGGTGCAGAAACTTTGAGCTTGAGTTTGCAATGTTCTTGTGCAGTCAAACCACTGTGCTTAGGATGTACTTTGACATCTTGGTTTCTCCTTCTCACTGGGGGTGTTTGTGACTCTTGCACAGAGTTTGAGAGAGAGAACATAAAAATAACTTAAGGTCTGCCCCTATGAAATTGAAGGAGCTCAACTTAATTCTCTATTAATGACTTGGAGGGTACCACTGGTGTCTTGTCACAAGCTTATTAAGCTACAGCAGAACATGCCTAGAGAGAAGCTGAACTTGACTGCCCTTAAATACAACCTGGGGAAGTAGCTGTGATGAGGGTTGCCATGAATGTGCCATCATCCTGTGTGTACATCTGTGGCAAGGTCCTGAAAGGTGTTTTGTTTGTCATGGAAGTTCCTAAAGTTGCCAGGACACAACTGAATCAGTAGCTTTCCTATGCTTTGAGCTGTCTGGATGCTCTGTTTTACTACATGTAAACCCATGCTGCCATGTGCAGCTTTCCAGTAGCTCTTCCTGAGAGTGATGCTGGATGGCATGATTGCCTTGAAGATCCCTCTTTTTTGAGCAGGGGAGTAACACTGGTGTCCAGGGTAATACAACAACGAAACTCATGAATCCTAAATAGTGGCTTGGCTCTGCAATTTTATACTGTACAAGCAGGAATGCTTTGCATATTCACCTTAGGAAAAACCTGTTTGTTGAAGAGCTCCATGTGAACACTGTGTGTGTGAGCTTGTGCTATGGAGAAAGTT
This sequence comes from Coracopsis vasa, assembly GCA_026283785.1. NCBI lineage: Eukaryota > Metazoa > Chordata > Aves > Psittaciformes > Psittacidae > Coracopsis > Coracopsis vasa. Next base: position 2,085 of record JANHGB010017090.1, read on the forward strand.
ACCAGTGAAGCAGGTGATGTAGGACATCAAAGCATCCCATCTGCCAATACCCAACATGTGCTGGCTTTCTGCAATGATTAAAGGTGACACAGTTGAGGACTGTCAGTTGCAATCTGGTGTTTTTAAGACGAGGTGGAAGTTGTTGTTTGGTTGGTTGGTTTCTTGTTTGTGTTTTTGGCCTTTTTTGCTTTAAAAGCTGTAATAACAGGTCAGGCAACTTGGACATGTTTAAATAGGTTCTCAGCAAGAAACTGATGCTTCAGAAGAAATGCAGCTAAGCAGGTATCCCAGCATTGCAGGACATGAGGAGCTAGGCAGTGTTGAGGACGTGGGCTCCTCTATAGATGACATGGCAGGTAGATGTGTCTGACCTCAGAGCTTCGCACCCCACTCACAGTTTAGATGTGTGATTGTAGTCAAAGGAAAGAGGATGGGCTAAACTTTAACTGGTTGTGTGTTAACCAGACTTAGAATGCTTGAATACTCTCTTAAGGTAATTAGACTGTAAGTTAGTAATTGGTTGTAAAGCTGTTACTTGGCTGTTCTTTCAGCACGTGGGTTATGTATTTCTGACAAGTTCAAAATGAGCTAATTTTACCTTTATAGCATGCCAGGAAAAGTCTGTAGTGGACTACTAAACTTGTATTGCTTGTGAAATAGCAAAAGTGCTTTTAAGAGCCTCTGTAATACAGTTACTGCGTTTTGCTGATTTATTAGTACACTAACACTAACAGCATCAGAATGTTCAACCCCACGTATCTTTGAAGTTCAAGCTGTTAATAAGTCTCTTGTCTTGAACCTGTCTTATACACTGAAACCATCAGTGCTCGTCTCTGGGGGAAGGTTCTGATAAATGGCTACTCAATGAATTGCTAATATTAGCTGCAAGTCTTGGTCTCTGCTGGGATTGCACTCAAGCAATGGTGCAGTGTTTTGTAGTAAGTTTGTTTAATCTTAGGAAACATTCTGCCGTGTTTTATGGATTTATACAGACCAGATAGTTGATGATCTAAGGGTCTATCAAAATAATTGAATACTAAATTTGGCTTTTGAAATAGATTGGTTTCAATGGATGTATTTTTAGGAAAGTGCAGCGTTTTGAATGTTTGATTTGTTTCTGTAGTTGCTACGAGAGCCTTACTGCTGGGTTTACTAAACATGATAGTCATCAATTGGGTCTCTCTAGGGACTACAGCTTGACAGCCATTGAATGTAATTTAATGCTTCTCATGCCATATGTAATTTGAGTTATATGGTCAAATCCTTCATTAAGCTGTTAGAGAAGCACTTAGACTGGGTTAGTTAACTAGTCATTGCTTCTGCTGATGATCTTTGTGCTTTGTTTAAGGAGGATCCTTGTACGCTCTCAATCTTCCCTTTCCTTATGTCTATAACTATTAATGTTGTGTGGTCTTTTGGAGAGTTTGTAACTTTCATTCACCTGAGAGTTGTGTTACTGAGTTCTAGGAGAATAATCTATGAATTGGGCTTGATTTTTTACTGATGCTTAGATGGTATTTTTTTATAGAGGGTGTTTTATCTCTTAAACATCACACATAGTTGTGGCAGTCTAATGGCTATCTACATTTGATTTCTGCCCTAGGGCTAGTGTCGTACAGTTAGATCACTGACATGATTCCAAATAGCTCACAAAATAGTGTGAAGTTGGCCACTTATTTCTTGCTGTGTTCAAAGTTAGGCTTCATCTTGAAGGCTTCTGACTGTTATGACCACACTTGGGTTTAGGAAGCTCATTTTAGGGTCATCAGTAGTCTCCTTCCAGTCATAATCTGATATGATCCTATGTGTGTGTTTATAGATGTTAAATAAACCCTTTGACAGAGTCCCAACTTGAAGTAATTTGAAGCCTGATATGACCTGGTCATCCTCTTGGGACATTTTGGCTTGTATTAAATGATAGGATGGAGCACTCTGAACTTCTTTTCCACACAATCTTGGCCCTAACAGTTGCACAAAGCACAATCATTGTCTTCATTGGTTTGTGTTTTCTTTGCAGCTGGTACCTTGTTTGGCTTAGGGAGGGTGCAGCATGAGAGAGGGATTGTAACTGGTAAGAACACAGGCGTAACGTTCTGGAGTTGCAGGAGGACATGCATGAAGATGTTCCTTATGAAGCAAGCTGGCACTAGAGCTGAGGTATCCTTAGCTCAGTGCGCTGCTTGCTCTCAGTAGTCCTTTACACCTGTAGGAAAACACCATGGTGACATAGTGAAGTTTTATAAAGGTTGGGAGATAACTACTGCCATCCCTGTGCTGATCTTTGAGATGACTTTTATTTCTCTTTAACTGTCTACATTTTACATTGCTTCTTCATTGCTGCCTCTGGATAGTGTAGGATTGCTGTGGGCAAGTAGTAAAAGGCAGGATAATTCCGCATTTGAAAACCGACTACATAAAAAGGTCTGATGTGGGTTTTGTATCTCCTTGTAATGGCTTCATCTTTAAAATACCACAACTGGATGATTTGTTCTTCATCTTGAACTTCTTGCATATTTTTCTGCATTCTCACTATAAATAAAGATTCCAGTGTTACGTGTGTGGTTCTGTCTCCATAGCAGTTGAAGCGGAGTGCAAAACTCCTCCCTGTTTAACTAAGCAGTTCACATTGTGCCAACTGCATCCAGCTTGCTCCTAGATAGAAATTCTGAGAACTTTATCAAAAATAATAAAATAAATGCTTTTTTTTTATTATTTTTTAATGAAAGGGAGAACTTCTTTTCAGGGGAAAAGCCACAATTTTATTTCTCCTTCAGAGTAAAAGTTGCTCATTTCCAGGAATTCTTCCACTGCATGTGTTTGATATTGCAGATTGATATTTGGGGTTTAGCTGAAAGTGTGTGATGAGAACTTCTAACGATAACTCCTTTTCTTTCAGACACTGCTGCAGTATGCTGGCAGTCGGGGTGCATCCGAACACGTGTTACCTTTTCTGGAAGTATATCGAATCTCCATCCAAAGCTTTGCTAATGCACGACCTTACTTGACTACCGAATGTGAAGATGTTCTTCTGGTACTTGGCAGGCTGGTGCTGTAAGTTTTAAGTTGGTACATTATCTTATTAATAAATAAATGAGAATATGTACTTTATAAATGAAGGAACAAGTCGTTGAAACAATGTGATGCTTCATTTGACAACTGTGTTTATGATTTATTATCTTTGATCCTGATTTAGTGTCTTAAGAACTGGGTTTTTTTCTCATACCACGAAAATGTACTAGAGTATTGTTAATGGATGTGAACAAGTGGTGAGGCTTTGTTCTGCTGTGTCAGGATAATCGGGCAGGTACTGAAATTCTGAAAATAAGAATAGTTTTCTGTAGAAAAAGCTTAGTGTGGTCCTTATGGAACAGAAGCTTTAATATTAGACCTCCATGCATGGATTAATAAACCTGTATCACTTGCTGTGTGGTTGCTGCTCTCAGTGTCCTCTCAACATGTTCCTTTCTGAAAAGGATGAGCTGGTTTGTATTTATGGCAAGCAAGTTGTGCATGTGGGCTGTTGTTGCAGGATAGCAAAATGGAACAGTAGTTCAGCTTGAGCTTTCTGACTTGTGCCAGTAGGCATGACTTAAAGCACAGCAATTCTTGGAACAAAAGAGAGAACTATTTTACAGGCCATCAGCTAAGTTGCAGCGACTTGTAGTGCCTCAAAGTCTGTTTGAAGTGTGAAGCAGCTATTTGTAATTGAAAAGAGTAGCCTGGGGCCTTTCACACACATTGGAGGAGAATCAGTTGCTACCCTTGACCTGCAGAGATAACTTGATGTGCCGGTCATTCCTTGCTGGTAAGGTTTGATTCGAAGGGGGAGGGTGAAGATCTAAAACCGTGAGTATGAAGGTCACCATGAAGTAAAAGTAATTCTAGGACAGTTTTTAGGGGGCTGTTCTTTCTTTGTTATCAGGAGCTTACTCACTTTGTGGTCTGAAATCAAGTGTTCTTTTCGAGAAGGGTTTTGCAATGAACTCCTTGGTCAGTTGTGGGGTTTTTTGTGATGTTCTAACTTTCAATATCAGTCAAAGCTCAGAACCAGATATCTCTGTTTGATGCCTTGAATTCTTTACATTTTTTTTTAGTTATGAGAAATATGTGAACTAGGAGTGAGTTTTAGTTTTCTATTTAATCCTTTATCAAGAAGCAAGACCACTGAAATCAGGGAAAGTCTGTCTTGTCTTCTCAGTATAGAAACTGAAGACTTCAGCTGCTAAATCATTTACCTGGTACATAATACAAAATATCTGAATTGCTTTTGCAGACTGTCTCTTTATGGATAAAGTATTCTCATCTTCTTCATATTATCACTTATTAGCTTGTGTATTCTGCCTGTTTCCTACTCATGTCACTTACAAGCTTGTCTTTCACTGTCTTTGTATGCAGATCATCCATCCCTGGTGCACTTCCTATGTATTTTGCCACTGTTAGATAATTTGAGGCAGGAATCCCAATTCTGTGTCAAAATTGCTTTTCTCTTGCTGAGAAAAATCTGAATCTTGTGCTAATCTGGCTTCTTCTGTCTCTCAGTGAGAGGAGTTTGTTTGCTGTTCCTTGTCTGTTCAGATAACTTTGTGCTGGAAGACAGAGCAAGGCTGACTTGCTGGAATCTCCCCTGTTCTTGTTATGATTGCATTTGAGAGGAATCTAAAGAATGATAAAGACAAAGCGAGGTTGCAGATAGGGTGAGGTAAAAAGCATAACTGAAGTTGACTCTCCCGTGGTTTTATTTTACATAAGAGTTTCCAAGGAAGGGAGAGAGAAGTTAAGGAGGGATTTAAAGATGAAAGTTAAGTTCCATGAGGGAGGAAGGCTGTTGTTTGGTTAGGGACATGAAAGTGTCCTGTTGCCATGTAACTGCAATTTTTGGGTTGGGTTTTGTCATGCATGCTGTGTATTTTCAGACTTGAAGCCCAATGAGAAATGAAACAAGCAAGCTTCCTGTTGTAAAGCAAAAGTGCTCTACTTGCTACTTCCCTTCCAGCATCCCTCCCAGAGAAGGGGGGAAGAACTTCGCAGCAGGGTGAGGCACTAATAGCAAAACTCAACGTTGCTGTGGTTTTCCTTGCCACCTGACCAGTTGCGTGTTCACAGTAAATCTGACCTGACATAGAGACTGTGCCACCCATAAGAAACACGCTGCAGATGCAGTATGAGACCTTGCTGAATCACTCTCTTGCTAACCTTAGGAAGTAAAAGGAAAGCTTGGAGTGCTGGCTCTTGTAGTTTGCAGATTTGGCAGGTGATTGTGGTGGAACAGGAATGTTCTCCTTGGCCATGGCCATGAAGGGACATACCTGCCTTGGTCAAGTAGAACTTGGACTTCTTGTTTCCACAGCTCAAAGAACAACACATTCCTCTCACAGCACACCCCTGCTCCCCCCAGTATTACCATACCAAAGGTATTGCCTCTCTAGAAAAAGGAATAAGGAATAAGGAATTAACCATCTTAAATATGTCTGTCCCTGAGATGTGGTGAGCTGACTGTCCTCAGGGATCTCAGGAAGCCCTTGAAGCTGAGCTTTCTCTCGAGCTTCTGCAAGTGCTCTTCTTTCTGAGTGTACTATGAGAAGGGCATGGTGCATTCATGTTACCAGCAGTAGGACCACAATGCTTTAAAAATCTAATCTCAGCTATTTTTTTCACTGTCCGAGTAGCACTTTAAGGGTGAAATATAGAAAAATGATTTCTAAAACCTTGCTTTGCCATTTTGTTTAAACCTGACATTTTATTTAACCAATATATCCATGAAAAAAAGTAATATTCTAGAAGAAGTATATCCAGGAATTAAGTGTGGAAGTAAGTAGGATTGGTTGACTTGTAGTCTGAAAATGAGCTGTGCATCAAAGCCTCTCCAAAAGCACATTGACCATGAAGTTTGCAAACGTTTTATTTGTTGCAGATAGTCTCTGTATGATGTCCATGAAAACTGGACACGTAGCAGGTCCCTCTTTGGGTTTGTTTGTAGGGGTTTTGCTTATGTTAAAATAGAGTTCAGTTACTGTGAGAATTGATGAAGGTTTTTGATAGTCTGATAGCAACCACTTGGGTCTGGACATCTGGGCTGGTGAATAACTTGTATTGCCAAGCTTGAGTACAAGGGAGAAGTCCTGATTACTGTATAATACTGAGACCTATCACAGCTGGAATATCTGACAGTCCTGTTGCCCACTTGTTCGTGGACACAGTAGTGATTGAGATTCCAGTGCCTGATGATGTGAATGGTGTCTCCACTGTGTTGTGTAGATAACTGAGCTCCTCAAATACAGCAGCTCCCTGAATTAATGAACTTGGAATTTCATAATCTGATCTAACACTGATTTAATTTGAACACTGATATGTATTCTCAGTGTGGATGGGGTGTATTTGTGCCTGGTAAGCTTTGCTCTTCGCACCATAGATACTTGAATGCTCCCACCCCTTTATGAAAGATTTATAAGGTGCTTCTAGGAATCTATTCTGCGGGTCCATTTCTGTGCTGATGCACCTCTTGATACAGCTGCTGCTTCGAGGTTACTGTTAGGAAAATGTTCTCTAGGTCCCTTTCTGTTCTAATCTATGAGTCTTTTTCTGTCAAAGCTGTTCTTTAGCTTTATTTTCTTACCCATTTCAGCCCTGACACTCTGCTAGGTAAAGCTGACTTTCAGTCTCATTCCAGGCAAAGGGACCATGAGGGCTCAAATGAGTTTTATTCAAGATGAATGTTAGGATTCTTTTGTGAGAGGAAGGAGCAGAAATCCTGTACTGCAGTGTTCCTGGGCAACACTGAACAAAATACCTTGGGTTATAAAAGTAGCTGTAATCTCATCCTAGCGAGGTTGTACACAGTATAAGGAAGCACTCTTTCCGTATGACTCCTGCCAGATTCTGGGGCTATTTCTTGCCTTTGATTTGTGCAGTCAAACATGTTTCAGTGTTACTGTCACCTCTTACCTGATTACTAAGTAATATGTGCCACAAATGTTTAGAATGTGTTCAAGAACAGCTTGCTTACTTGCCTTTTACTTTTCCAGGAGTTGTTTTGAGCTACTGCTTTCAGTTCCTGAAAGTGAATTGCCGCATGAGGTGTGGTTAGGATTCCATCAGTCCATACAGGTAAGTGTCCTGAATTTCCTTTTTACAACCTAATAAATAAAGCTGCTGTTGTGTTGTTCCTCTCCTCTCCTTCCACTGAATTCCACCTGCCCTGGATTGCTGTTTTCCAGGCAGCAAGAATTTCTGAGCAGCAAAAAACTAACTGCAACAACTGCAACTAACAGCCTTAGGCCCAGCAGCTGGTTTATAACTGCATAGTCAATGGCAGTTGTAGCAAACCTGGGTCTTTCTTATGGTTTGTGTGAGAAAAAGACTGAGTTAGATGAGTCTTGCTGTGTTTGTACTAATGGACTCTTCCAGGATGAGGGCCAGATCTGTTGCTGCTATGATTTTAACTGTGATGTGTGGATGTGGTGCTTAGGGTCATGGTTTAGTGGTGGACTTGGGAGTACTAAGTGTTAACCCCAGCTGGCTTAACAGTTGGACTTGATGATCTTAAAGGTCTTTTCCAATCTAAATGATTCTATGATTTTATGAGTCCAGTTTTGTTGTCTCTAAGCAAGACCAGGGGTAGCCTGTGTGAAATGAAAACAACATGTGAGATCATGTGGCAGGAATCCAAACACAGACTTTATCCAATGGCAGCAGCCAAAGGATGTGAATACAGGTGAGCAGATGCTGTAAAATACAAGTGAAAGGACTGGGGCAGCAATCCCCAACAACAGCAATCAAACAACAACAGGGCCTTGATGCGTGTAAACCCAGTCTGGGGTCGGAACTCTGGAGAGGTACTATGGGGATGGATGTAATCTGGCCAGTTGAAGAAGATAAAATGGTGCATTCAGAAATGGCTTTAGTGGGAGTAGAGATGTATTGTCATGGGAATTGAATATGGGTTATGGAACAGGGTTCCCTTCAGACCACACAGAGTGTGAATGCTTCCTTTAGAAAAGCTTTGTGTGTTGAGGGTGAGTATAAAGTGAAAACTTTTGTGACCCTGTAGTAGCTGCTGATAGCACCCAAGTCTGAGGATAAAATGATACACACAGACTTCCTATATGATCCTAAATGCCACGTGCAAAACTCTGCCCTGTGGTTGTATACTTCATAGATACAAATTTAGATCAGTTTGTTGGATTTCACTGGCATTTTTCAAGTTGTCCTGAGGCTATAACGAGCATCTTTTGGCAGCAGCAGACTTGAGTTAGGTCTGCAGTTCACCTGCCTGATCCTGCTGGCATTTAGCTGCATGCAAAGTGGGGACTGATTGTGCTTTAAATGTTAAAAACAAAAGAAGAAGAAACCCCACTCTTCCCCTGAGGCTCTTTCTGCTAAATTTGGTTTCCTGATCCAGCTTGCACAGGAAGGAAATACTTGAGAGGAGGAGCAGCTGTGTGAGTGTAAGGGTTGCTTAAGTGATGTTTTCAACTGCTTAAGTACAGTCTGAAAACTTCGTGTGTTGTAGCTCATGTATTGGTCTCGGTGCTGTTAGTTAGGAGCAGTTTGAGCTCTGGTTAAGAACATACATAGTCACTCAACATCTTTAGGGTGCAGCTGTAACACTCCTTTGTGAGCAGTGCTTCAGGTTCCAATCCAGAAATCAAGCAATCAGGTATGATGGTAAGCATCATACTTTGCTATCTTTGCATCTGCAATTAGCACCAACTCTTCTACTGATATCAACAACTGATTTTGATGTGGTCTCACCAGTAGCTCACTTGTTAGCTTTTCTTGCTTTAGAATCAGTTTTAGTAGTAGCTTAGTCTTTAATTATTGATTTTCAGTTAGCAAGTCTGCCAGGAGCTGAGTTGGGCCACAGTTACAGCAGTTAGCTACAAATACAGTCAACATTGGGGCCATATTTACAATTACAATCTTGGTTACTGTGAAGGAAGTTGAAATGAAGGTATCAAAACTGCTTGATTGTTGCATTCAGTTGTGAGGCTTTTAACTGTAGCACTCCTTAGCAGGTGGCATCCTGCAGTACAGTTGTGTTTGGAAAGAACTCCTGATGTGTGCTTTTTCACTCACTTCTGATGTTGGTTTGGGTTTGTTCTTGCAGCCAGAGAAGGACGAGTGTAGGACAGAAGCACCAGCTCCTATTGAGTGTGCTTTCAGTATGTCCAGTAAATGCATTGAATATGCAGTGCTCTGAAGGTGTCTGTTGTGGAAGAGTCACAAGGGAGCTGGAGTTGGAAGGGAGCTCCTGTTTCCTGATCCACCTTTTCATTCAGAGTAAGGGCTGTGCTGAATCAGGTTGCTTAGGGCCCTTCCCCACCAAGTTTGAAGTGTCTGTAAGAATGAAGATTGCACAAAGTTCACACAGCCCTTTCAAAGTGAGGGTGTTTAAACAGTGATACGCTTCCCACACACTTCACAGACTTTCCCTTTATGTGACTTGTTGACTCTGGACAGAAAGAGTCCAGCTCCAGCTATCTACTGGGGAGTATAGCGAAGATAAGGCAGCTCTAAAATTTATAGGCCCTCTGTGGCCTTGACTGGACTTGCTGTGCTGTGGCAAATGAGTAGAGGACAGCCACAAGTTCAGTGTTTTACTCCAGTGGAGTCTCAGGAACCCCAGAGGGGAATAAACCCTTTGTAACCTCCTGCTTATGCTGTGTTTGAAACTGTTCAGCACAGTTTGCCTGTTTGCATAAGGGCTCACTGCTGACCTCTGCTTTAATTACAGACCCAAGAGGCTGCTTGTGCCACGCTGCAACCTGTAGCCAGCTTGTCACCAGCCTGTCCTGACACCTGGGGTTGTGCCAGATGCAGCGTTTGGTGTTTGTGTTGAACCTCAGTAAAGCCCTGTCAGTGATGTTCTGCAGCCTGGTCAGAGTCAGGTGCTCTGCAAGTTCTGTACAAGCTGTGGACTGGCAGAGAATGTGCTTTGTCCCTTTATTCAGCCTGTTAATTAGGGTGTTAAAAGTTTCAGCTCAGCGTTGACCACTGGAGGCAGCTGCCAGTTGATCTTTGTACAATTGGTCACAAGCTTGGTGCTTGAGCTGGTTTTCCATCTGCATTATTGTGCACTGTTCCATATTTTAACAGTTTGGGTTTAAAGCTACTATGGGAGCCTGTTGGAAGCCTTGCTAAGTCTCATGACTCTAATGTCATCTGCAGCCTGGTATCACAGAAAATAGGTTGATAAAACGTAACTTGCACTTGGCAAATCCTGGCTGGCCCCAAGTCACATTTTTGTTCTTCAGGTGCCTGGATGAGCTTTCCAGGGCAATTTGCCCCACAGTCTGTCTGAGCACAGGTTATGCTGACTGGGCTTATAGTTCCTCAGGGTCTCCTCCCCTTGGTCTTGAAAGTGGACTGGTGGTTTCTTCCAGTCACTTGGAACCTTCTCCCAGTGGCTGTGACCTTTCAGAGCTATTATGGGTCTTGGGGTGACATCCATGATCTCCATCGACACCTTTGGCTTCTGTCTGGTAACATGTCCCAGCATCTCATCTGTTGTGCTGCTTTGTGCCCCTTCTCTTCTCCAACTCTGACACTAGTCATAGGGTCCAGGAAGGGCAAAGTGCAGACCTTAACAGTAAAACTTGAGGTAAAGTTCCTGAGTGCCATGGCCTCTGTTATTTGTCTTACTGAGCTCTTCTCAGATTTCTCTTGAGCTTTCTTTTGCTTTCAGTCCTGTTTTCCTCAGCAAAGTGAAGAAGACCAAACAGATGCTCCTGTCCTTCAGTTTGGCCCCAAGCACCAAGCCTTGGGAGACATGAAGTCTGATGAGCACCTGCTGGTCAGATAGGATTTTAACAATGACAACTGATAACTTGTTTTGTTTCCTTCCTCCTTTCCCATCTTGCCTGTTACATTAAAGTCTGGTTATAGCTGAAATCAAGTCTATTCAAAGGTCAGCCAGGACATTGTTACTTTAATGTTATGACTAGCATAGGAAGATTAGCCCAGCGATGGAGTACAGTAATACCACCTTCTGAAATCAAGAATACATTGTGCTGTCTTATCAGCTTACACAGGAACATACAAAACGTGTATTACTTCTCCTTGACTTCCCTGTGCTGCTTGTGACAAGATACCCTGCAGATATGCAGGATGCAGATATGTATCCTGTGTAGCAGAACACCACCCAGTGTTGTTGCTTATCCTCAAAAATGTCACAATTCACTGTGTGCTAGATGAGCAATGAGGAAGGTGGTTGCTGTAGTGAGCTTTGTAGGGGAATGTGCATCCTCCTCTGGTTCCCTTTTGATTGTTGGAACCTTCTCTTAGTATCTACTGGGAATGATTCTCTTGTAAACTTGCCTGTGCTCTTGGTTTAGTGCAGGAATTGACCCAAAGTCAGCCGGATGCACAGGATCCCTGAAGAGCCCTATACACTTAGTTTCATGTTGTAGAGATGGGTGGACTATCCAAAGGATGAATGGATCTGTGTAAACTTGCCACTGGGCACTTTAATTTGGGATTTACTAAGCAGCATGTCTGATAGTATGGTTTCAGAGGAATTGGAGAGGAGTCCCTTAAGAAACTTGTGAGACTATGACTTATGACAGCTATGGATCGAAACCTTCACTGAAGGAATGTGATTTCCCCTTGGTAAATCTTTTGCTGGGAATAAAGCTTCACTCCTTAGTGGGTAGGTGCTTTGCCCAAGAGTTAAATCCAAGCTCTCTTCTCCAGACATTTATGCAGTGCAGTTTGCTGCAGTATTAGAAAGGAAATAGGTATATCAAAACATTGAAGTTGGTCTGGAATTAGCATTTGATATTGAATGTGAATATCAAATTTCTTAAAGGATATATAATTGTTAAATAAAAAGATGCCTTTTACTGTGTTTGTTAATGGGAAAGCCTTGGGGATTTTCATAGCAGATTCACTTGATTCCTGAAGGTAACTCGGGAACTTGATTGTGTGTTGCAATGGGGAATGCAGTTTATTGCTGTCTTTTGACTGCCCATGCTGCAGGACACTGGTTACTCTGCTATTCCCAGTGGTTGTAGCATTAGTGCCATTTAATTCTGATCATTTAGAACATGGAATTGCATCTGGTGTATAGAGAGGATACAACAGAAGCTATTGAAAGCCAGCCTGAGGTTAATAACAATGTTAGAAGTACTGCCCACTAAACCCACAGCTCAGTAGAACCAGGGGACATGTCACTTATCAAGTCAATCCTTAAATGTAAGCTGTGTTGTGACTGCTGTGAGAAACAGTTTTACTGACTCTGTAGTTAAACTGCCTTCAGTTAGCTTCAGTTTTTCAGTGCAGGTCACCCTGGATGGGTTTTCCTGATAGAGACAGGAAGTGCTGGAATCTCTTTGCAGTTGCCTTTTTCTCTGCATTAGACTCTAAACTTCTCTCCATGTGCAATGTCTCATCCTTCACTCCTCAGATTTCCAGAATGAAAAGTGTTAGGGCCCTAATCCCTCATGGGTGTTGTGCTGTGGGCACAGGGTTGGTGGATGAGCTTCCGCTGGAGGCCTGTTGAGGATGGAGGGTCTCTGGATCAGCCTTCACAGCATCAGAACTTTCAGGAGTGGAAATCTCTGGATCTTGGAGTGAACACTGGGCATGGTTTATTCTGTGAGGAAATTTCTTTTCAGTAGAAGGATGTTTTCATCTTAATAAAGGAAATTATTCATGATCGAGTTTGATCCAGATTGGGAGTGTTGTGCATTGCAGAATTACAACTGCAGAACAGGCTTTTGGACTTAAGCCATTCCAGTACTTTGGGAAGTTTTGGACAGATAATGTAAAATTACATTGGTTTAATTCTTAGCAGAGACTTTTAATGACTTTTGTGTTGTCACATTTTGTAGGATTCACATGATGCTTTGCTGGAATTTGGGAATAACAACCTCCAAATACTGGTGGATATCACAAGGGAAGGAATATGGAAACATCCAGTTCTTCTCAAAATTCTATCCCAGCAGCCAGTAGAAGCTGAGGAAGGTAAGAAGGTGATTCCAGAGATGATGTGTGGGTATTAAGGAATTACTTGGTGCAGTTTTGGTGGGGAGCCAGTGATTCGAAGTCAGAAGAGAGAGTTGTATTTTAAATTGCATTGTGCAGTAGTATTCATGTGTTGCTAAATGGTAGTTATGATGAAACTGTCTCACTGTCACTCTGAATAATGTGGCCCTGCTAAATCACCTTAGCTTGGGCTCTACTATCCAGCAATCTGAATATTTGGAAGCTCCATTTAAAAAAAATGTCTTTCTTTCCATCATAAAAATAGGGAAATTTTGCTCCCTGAGGTGGTTTGTTCTTCAGAACTTTGCTTTTAAATGGGTTCCTGAATGCTTCACAGGCAGGAACTGTGTCTCCCTCCGCCTTTCAGAGGTATGACAAACACATGTGGTGGGGCAACATGAGTGTGGAGGTCTTACTGAGCTCTGGGCTTGGAAACTCGGTGTGTTCAGATTATGGAAATAAGATCTTGAATCAGAAAATGTTGAGAGGTGAGGAGGGAAAGGAGCTTTTAGCATCGCTCCATAGAAATTTTTGAATGTGTTCTCTTAGACTCTTCCTTTACTCACTGAATTGTTTCATATCTATTAGTGGTACCATTAAGTACTTGCAGGTATTTCAATCCCTCTGTTAACAGTACAAAAACCACATGTACAGACATGATGATGAGTAATATGCTTCACCTGGATAGATGTGTTGAGTAAGCAAGCCTTCTTTGAGTTCTTCCTTAATGGGGATCTTTGGGCCACCTTGTTGGGATAGCATTCTCTTGCACCAAACAGGATGGAGATGGAAGCACTGTTTTCCTTGCGAAATCTGAAGCACAGTGGCATGTACAGATGTAAATTTTAAGAGAGGAGGCTTGTTTCCTAGCAACTGGAGAGCTTATTCCTGGCTTTTTCTACCTTCTCTGTTGAAGTTACTCTAATGTGAGGTGTCAGCTGTGTCAAGTTTACTGCTCAGAGGTTTTCCTCTCAGAAATGGAATCCAGCACCATAGACTTGAATCTTAAATCTATATTTAGAAAATAAAATCTATAGAGAAAATAAAATCTAATGGCCCATTAAGCAAACTTCTGCAGAATACCAGTGAGTCTCACTATGACCGTGTAGTATGTACTTGGTCTCTGAAATGGGTTTTCTTTTTAGGTGCACATTGAAAACCTTCTGCTAACTGGTGTAGTGTCTGTCAGAAGATGATGTTCTTTTAGTTGGACAAGAATTTAAGTGCAGAAAGCTTGAGATTGTTCTTGCCTTGTGTTGTGTACAGTCCTCTCTAAGAAATTCTATACTACTGATTTCTTAGCTCCCATCTCACCCAGTATGATCCTCACATAGTGAAAATGGTTTTATGCAATGGTTCTTCCACTAAGTTATCCTAAAGCAAACTTTCCTTTTTGACTAACCCAGAGTAAATGACAGGCTTTGCAGGTAGCTGGTTGACTACAGCTGCTGCAGAACACCAGTTCTAATGTGTTTTGTCAGAACATCTCAGACATTTCCATACTTCTTTCTGCAGATCATCAGACAGTTTGTTCCTTGTTGATATGTATTGTTGCATGCAGTATAAGAATGTATTGACTCTTTAATTCTTCAGGTGCTTTTGAAGTATGTACAGCTCTGGAGATGAGTATCAAGCCTTTCTGTAGAGGTTTATGTTAAGCTTGAAATGGCATCATAGCTCTCTTGAGGCATACTATTTTGTCAGCTAAGGCAAAGTACATGTTCTGTAGCAAAGCTTTTGATGCTGTCTCTCACAGTATCCCTGTGGATAAAGTGTCCAGCATATGGCTAGGCAAGTCCATTATACTTTGGGTGAGCAATTGGCTGATGAATTGGGCTCAAAGAGTTACAGTAAATAATGGATAGGGAGGTGCTGATCTCCTCTCTCTGGTAGGACATAAGGAAATGAAATGAAGCTGTGTCAGGACATTAGGAGAAGGTTCTTCACTGAGGGGGTGGTCAGTCCTTGCAGCAGGCTCCCAATGGAAATAGTCATGGCAATAAGCTTGTCAGAGAGTGTCTGGACAATGCTGTCAATATATGGTTCAGTTTTAGGTAGTCCTGTGAGGAGCAGGGAGTTGGATTCAGTGATCCTTCTGGGTCCCTTCCAACTTGAGATGCTCTGTGGTTCTGCAAGTACCTGGGAAGAGCAAACTAAATCCATGAGGTTTTAATCAGATTAAATAAATTTTGCTAACTAGTTACAAAAATAACCACAAGTTGCATTTTTCCTGTTTAATTAGTTCGAGTCTCATAATGACTTGGGAGTATTTGGTTGATCTAGAGCATAAGCAGGTCTTAAAGACAATTCTTCCAAAGCACCACAATGATAACAGTGTCACCCTCAGCTTCATTTTGTGTACTTTGGCATTATGTGGGTTTCAATAATTTTGGGTGGGAAAATCTCCAGTTGAAAAGTATGGAATACTGTGTTTGAAACAGTGCTGGTTCTTTGGAATATGAAGATTTTGAATCTCAGCTAAACTGTTGGTATCTCGTTCCAAATCCCGTGTGGTCTGATGAGTGTCCTTTAGCCACTGCTGTGGCATATGACTTACTGTGCTAATGGATGCTGTCCTTGGGAGAGGTATCTGTTTTCTATAGCCCAGTGTTCTCTCCCTACACACTTGGTGTGAATTTGTTCAGGAGAAAATGTTCCATTGATTGCTGTCACTTTTGATCACACCTCAAATATCCTGAGCAAACTGACCAGACTGAGACGAGTTTGTAATGAAGTAAAATGTGATTTCAGTGAAATGTGAGCTGTACATTGGTGTATTCTCAAAGGCTTTTTTCTTTTCCTAGCCAATAAATTGATTACACAAGAAGGGCCTTCCTTTCTGCAGATGCGAATAAAACATCTGATGAAGTCAAACTGCATCCCACAAGCTAAATACTTGTCAAAACTGTGTGCAGAGTCCTCAGAAATTGCAAATGTCTCATCTTTTCGCCAAGCCTACATCACGTGTGTGTGTTCTATGCTGCCTAATGAAGACTCCATTAAGGAGGTTAGTAATCCATAGTCCCTTTTTCATGTATATTGATCAAGATTTTTATCATTTCTTTCTGTAATACTAAGAACTGAAGCTGAAGAGTGAAACTGTTGCAGCAGAGTTCCAAAAAAGAAATGATCTCTTGCAGGCTGCAGTAGGGAAGAACATTTGTATTAACTGCTGGTGTATTTCATGCTTGCATTCATACAATCATGGAATGGTCTGGGTTGGAAAGGACCTTAAGATCATCCAGTTCCATTCCCACTGCCATGTGCAGGGACACCTTCAACTAGACCATATCACCCAGGACTCTGTCCAACCTGGCCTTGAACACTGCCAGGGATGGAGCATCCACAGCTTCCTTGGGCAACTTCTGCCAGCGCCTCACCACCCTCACAGGGAAGAACTTCCTTATCTCCAACCTGAATGTCCCCTGTTTCAGTTTGAACCCGTTAGCCTTTGTCCTGTCGCTACAGTCCCTAATGAAGAGTCCCTCTCCAGCATCCTTGTAGCCCCCTTCAGACACTGGAAGCTGCTCTGAGGTCT
>JANHGB010017091.1:8432-26881 GCA_026283785.1 Coracopsis vasa
CATAAGATCAGCCAGCACCCCCCTGCCTGTGAGCAGAACACACCTTACAGCTGCAAGGTGACAGTCGTAGTGGACAATGTTGAAGTGAGAGACTGTGCTGTATCCTTGTTGTTTTCGAGGCTTGTTCTCAAACTCCTCTAGTGCAACACGTTTGGTGAAAGTATAAATCCCAAGGACCTTGGTAGGCTGCAATGACGACACAAGGGCTGTGTTAAAGATCATCCACTACTACAACAGCTGACATTTTGCGCTGCTTTTACACTGCACTGGATTTCATCTTTCCCAGTCTCTACTTCAAAGTCAAACTGATCAAATGCTCCATCCCTGGCAGTGTTCAAGGACAGGTTGGACAGGGCCTTGGGCAACATGGTCTAGTGTGAAGTGTCCCTGCCCATGGGCTTGGAGCTGGATGATCTTAAGCTCCTTTCCAACCCAAACCATTCTAAGAAATCTTTTTCCAGCTCCCACTAAAAACATCCAGCTTTGTTTCACTGGAAACCCACTTCCACTTCCCAATCACCTCTAGAATTACTGATCCCAAGGACAAAACCAGAGATTTCTGATTTCCCAGTGCCAACACATCAACCCTTGTGTCAATCCCTCAGCTGGTGAGAGGCTCTGGAAATGTATCCCACTTTACCTGAAACTTGTATCCTTCCCGACAGATGCAGCAAGTCAGACCTGGCTCTTCGATAAGTTCCTCCATCTGTTTAAGCAGTGCAGTCTTGGTCACTACCTGACCCTTCTCGTTTGTCTGAAAGAGGAGGTTAAAAAGACAATGATGAACCTCACAACCCCACCACTGGAACAGGAATGCCCATCCCATTTCCCAGCCTACTACTGGCAACTGTGTTTACTCTCCCAGCTAAACTGTGGGTTTGAGCTCTGCAATATTTGTCAATAAATCATTTAACACAATTCCTTGTGTGGCAGCTTTAGCAAGACACAAATAAAAGATCATTAGCTCACTGGTCTGCCATCAGTGCAAACAGACATTACCGTCATCCCCAGGGTGCCTAGGGCCTTCTGTCTCATTGCCATGGCCATACGTTTCTTCTCTGCACGTGTCTCCTTCCGGGCAGCATCAATCTTCTTGTTCACCTCTGGATGTTCCCTTAGTGCCTCCAGAAGATTCTCTGCTAACGTTCCAATCCCTTCATCACTAGATACCTGCTCCAGCTTGTGCAGGTTGGTAATGGAGTCTGTGCCTATTAGCACCTAACAGGGATTGAAACACAGCACTTTCTTCAGAGGAAAGGTGCACACAGCAGTAACTGTTCCCTCTAATGCCACCCGTGACAGCTAAGCAGAAGCACTGATTTACAACTGGTTTTACCACCAAGTGTCTTTCTTCTTCGATGTTGCTACACTATGGGCCCTGGACCCTAAAACTGTGTACGATAGCAGGGCAATTTGCCTCTCTGCTGGCCATTTCTATGAGCTCAGATGTGGATGTTGGATTGAGAGCATGCTTAAAACAGCACCAGGCCCTGAGAAACCTATCAATACTATGCAGTGCACAGACCTAAATTACCTCCTCATATTGGTGTGTGCATCTCACAGCATGCAGAATGAGAAGATACTGAAGTCAAAATCTCTGCCCTCCAGACTCTTACAGACTAGAAGATGACACCTGAAGCTGGTGTGTCCCTCCAAGCCCAACAAAAACCAGTGTAGAACCAACTACTATAGAAGTAACTGCTTAGCTACAGCCACTAAAAGCAGCATAACAAGCCAGCCATGTCCTGCTTGGCTTTCACAAGAGTCTCCTTACCTGTGTAGCAGGGTGCTGCGTGGCAAGTCCTCGGAGCAGGCGAAGGATAAAAGGAAGTGCAGGTCGAGCTAAGAATTTCTTCCATACATCTGCATCCAAACTGCACAGAAAACAAGAAGCAGCAGCTGAAGGGCAGTCACCCGTGCTGAGAAGGCACTTGGTGGTCAGCCAGCAGCACAGCTGGCAGGACAGGCTGTAGGCAGGACAAGCACCCTTCCCCCTGTGTCCCTCCCCCATTAATTAATGAAGTGACATTCACATTTCCACATTGTGCATGGTAATACCCACAGTGGCAGCTCTTAGCCTTGGAATTTGTTTTGTGTTCACAAGCTGGCCATCAACAGCTCTGTTACAGTGCACTAGCTAAGGAGCAGGCAGGAAACACAAGCACTGTGCTATCCAAGAGATCAGCTTGGATGTGTACCAAATGGGAAGATGACAGGCTTTTTAGCTCATCCCTATAGTGGCATTGTCTCACCAGACCCTCTGCATCACAGCTGTACCAAGTCTAAATGATTCTGAATGTGGACTTGTTAATGGCTTGCTTGGAAGATTGTTGTGGTGACGAAACAAGAGAAGGATGTTCAGGATTATGCCATACATTAACCAGTGACTCTTACTTCTTTGCACTGGGAATGTGCTTTTTCATGTAGTCAAGGGCATTCTGTGTAATTCCCTTCTGAAGGATGAGATCTTTCAGCTGATGGCCGTTGCTGTTGTTCTTTATTCCTGCTGCTATTTTACAGAAGCAGTCTAGGAAAACTTTATCATCTCCACTGTGCTCCTCGTCATACCTGAATGAAGACAAGAAATGGTAACTTGGAGGCTCTCCAAACATCTCTGCCTGTAATTCTCACTGCATTATTGCTGAATACTCCAGCTTAGAGACTCAGAACAGCTACTCAGACCCTTGTCATCTCAGAACACACACTAAAGCCCTATTTCTTCAGCTACACACTCACATATTTCTTTTACAAATGGCTTAGGAGTGAAATAGGAAATTAAGTCTATGTACTAGGAATCTCTGAAGCTTCGCATTACACTGCAGTAAGCATCAGTGAGGAAATAAAAGGTTCAGACTTGTCAGTACAACTGATTTCATGTGCTTTTAGTTGAAACATGACAACATACTTATCAAAGTTACAGTAGGGCTTGAATCGATCAACCAGAATCTGCATTTTCTCCATCTCCCCAAAGGACAGGTAGGGGATGATGCGCAACAGGCCTTGCAAGACACTGAGATTGGAACGGACAAAAGTGCTGTTGATCTGATCAAGCAGCATTACCAGCTGATCTTTGTCACCAGTTAGGAGGAGGTTACCCTGCAAAGGAAGAATGCAGCATGATTTATATGGAGGAATAAATCTATGACCTTCAAGAAAACCTTCACTCTAGTTGCTGGTAGACCCTCTTGAAGGATTAGAGGTCTAGGCCTTAATAAAGACAGACTGAAGACCAAAACCCAACCTCATTCCCAAATGTCTTGTGGAATGGCTGTATCAACTCCTCTAGCTGATACCTGACTTCTTCCACCTACTGTTAAAGCATTTTCCAGTCAAAAAGGTCTAATGATTCCAACCCAAGGGACGTCAGATTCCCACACACCAAGAGTTTCAAAAGATGAGCGAGAAACTCTTCATTCTCAGGCTGCTTAAGATATAGTTTTTATTTCCAGTTAGCTGAAAATCAATCATGTTTTCAACATGTACAAAACCAAGGCAGAGCTGTCTTCTCTTGTCTCCCACTGGCCTGTGGCCTAAAGCAGCAAGGAAGGGATCCAAGCAGAGCCTAATAACCCCCACAACTGTGCAAGAATCATCCTAAAGCAGCCTTGCAGTGCTTTTGGTCCAGGGCACTCCTCTTTTCCTACTTCCAAGACCTGCTAAGACATGCCAGCAAGCGTAACAAGGGCTCGACTCCCATTTAGCACTCTACAGCTCCTGAAGCTCAGCATCACTAGTAAGATATTTGCAATCCTTGAATCCCAACCAACATTCCCATTCGTGCACTGAGCCCCAGGCACTCACCTTGTCTTCGCTCAGAGGTTCTGCGTTGGATTCATCCAGTATGATCTCCATTATACTAAGCACTTGTTCTGCCACAGCTGCTCCTCCACTGTCCTTACTTTCCTGCTCAGCCACCAGAGCCTGAAGAAGATGGCAGCAGTTATTGGAACACCAGCAGTAACTGGTTCAATTGATCCACCCACTTCCACTCACAACAGATAAGGAATATCTAACAAGTAATTTGCAGTCCCAGTCCAGCACTCCTGGAGATGCCACAAGGCAGCATGACAGTCAGAGACAGCTTAAAATCATTGGAGTCCATGGAAAACATGGACTTTATGGAAGTCCAGGCTGTCCTTACCAGGTTAAGAGTTCCCAGCATGACATTCAAAGTGTTCATCTCCGGCTTGACCAACTGCTGACGATTTATTTTCACCTTCACACAGTAACTGAACAGTTTTAACAGTACCTACAAAACACAGAGAATGCATTTTCAGTGGTACCTCCAGAATGAGTAGGAGGATTTTGCTGAAACCAAAGCACCCAGTTATATAGCCTACTAGCTTCCAGCCCACTGGCATAAAGTATAAACCAGACTTCTAAGCATAGGACAGCTTTGGTTTCAAGTAAGGCCAAGGCAGAACACACTCTAGCAAGACAGAATTTAGTCTTAGGAGGAATGGGAGAGGGAAAGATGGAATTCCTCAGGTTTTCATTAACTAGTGAACTGAAACCTCTGCTCCAACACTTCAAGTGCAACACAAATCAGAGTAAACTTCACTAATGCTTGTGGCATTTGCCACCATGTAACTCTTGACCCCAAAGTCCACAAACTGAGACTCACGGTTAAGAGGTGCCGGCCTTGTTTGAAGTCCTTGATTCCAGTCAGTCTGTTGAGCATGCACTCCAAGCCTCCACACTGGGCCATGACACCTGCCATCTTATAGACTTCTTCCTCATCCTCCTCTTCATCTACAGGACAGACACAGATTGTGAAGAGAGGAAGCAGGTACAGTATGGCAAGCTTAATCCAAGGGACAAAACAGTGAAGGAAAAATGGAGAGTACAATAGGGCAGATTTATCAGCAAGTCAAGTCACTTCAACTGTATCAAATTTGGAAAGAATTATGAGCAGGAATATGAAGAAGGGCCAGGCAGAATGGTCCCTGTGCCATGCAGTGTTCACATTCAAAGTGTAGATTTAAAAGCTTGCCACAATCCACTCTAGGTGAAGCAGGTAAACGTAGCATAAGCAACGTCAATCAACTTTAAGCTCACTGCTGTAAGGATAATAGTGCCAGTGCTCTGCAGTGAACCTCAGATTTCCAATCTAAACCCAGCTTTCAGGAGGCAAATGCATTACCAGTAGTGGAGTCGAGAGACTCGATGAATTCCTCAGTTGCATCTCCTAGTAACCCTCGCATGCGGTAAATGATCCTCATCGGCTCCCCCTGCAAGACAGGAGAGCATTTTGTTAACTGTCTCTCTGTGGACACTTATACACAAGTCCAGTTCTCTTTACAGTGTGTAATACATGCTCCAGCCTCAGCTTCCCTTCCTGCTGTTTTCACTGTGGATGGTAGCACAGAAATCTTTCCCTTCCTCATTCCTCCCTGACTGAGATGAGTTAAAAACAACAGTAAAGCCACCACCTGCAAAAACATCAGTATCTCATCTCTTGGTCTGTCCAGCTTTTCCTGGCATTGTCACTTAGATTGACAGGCTGGTAATAAAGAGTCTCCTTTAGCACCAGTGAAGGATCTTGCCAAGAAAAATGTGCTTCCATAGAGAAACGCCTGCTTTCCACAGCAACCTTTCCCTCTGAGGGTATTGCACAGCATACCTGGGAAGTACAGGGATCAGGCACAGCCCAGTAAACGAAGCAGAGGAGATTAATTGGACAAGTGCTTTTGAACAGATAAAATCTGCAGTGATGGAAAATGGAAGAGCACAAGGAAAAGGCAATTTAATGAGCTTTCAGTAAGACAGTCTATTGCTAAACTGATACAGCCAAGCCCACTGAAGCACAAGCTGTGCTAAAAAGCCTGGGAAAAGGCTAGTTTTCCAGCCACATTTCCAGCTGGAAATACTGACAGCATATCACTAAACTTTCCATTTTAATCCATAGGTCTGAATAAAAAGCAGAAAAGCAAAATCCCAGATTTGGGAGCAGGAAACCTTGCGAGAGAAAACCTGTCAGAGAGCGCACTAAGCCTAATGTGGAATAAGCAGTGCTTAATGTCACAGCAAATACATAAGCAGAGGGAAAGCCCCAGGGGGAAGATCTGCTCAAAGGCCACGCTACCGACCAGCAATTAACACCACAGGGGCCCTGGTAAAATGGCAGATGAACAAAAAAAGCCAGTGAGAGACAAGGGAAACAAAAAGGGGCCTGAGGCTGTGTTCTTGTGTGCCTGTCTATTTCCTAGGGAACGTGAGCCGCAGCTCCAGAAGTGCTCTGCCGAGGTGCACACAAAGGGAGGCAGAGGAAAGCTCAGTAATGCTGAGCGAACTCTGCCTTTCTCCAGCAGCACTGCATCCTGCTGCAGCTCAGCATCCCCTGGGAATGGCACCTCACTGCTTGGGCAGCACATGCAATGATTTCCCTCAGTAACTGGACTAGAGTTCCAATTGGAATGCACAGATAAAGAGCAGCACCTCACTTCCATGTCCAAGTTAGTACCTTACTAAAAAATAATCACTGTCACCTAGCCTCGGGCTTCATTTTGCAGTACATAAAGCTTTTTTACTGAAATTAAGCTTGATGAGAACCATTCCCCACATCATCATCCACTGAAAAAGGGCGTTTTGTTTGAATTCTTCCCCACAAACACAGGAAACAAATGGTTTCAGGACACCAAAGTTTCAGTCAAAGTGACTGCAATCCAAGAGTAAGTCAGGAATGAACAAGAAGTGCTGGTCAAATCAGTCTTCTTTTATGATCTTAAGTGCTACTAGCAGTGCTTCTAAAGAACATATTTGTTATAAGCAATATTCATTCTGATGGATTCCTTCTCAGTGAGAGTTTATTTTAGTAGCTATAAGAAAAGGAAGGGAAGAACTTGTTCTGGACCATATCCATCTCTGAACAAGCTTCTGGGACATGGTGGACTAGTCCCCTAAGACTGCTGGATCCATTTCTTCCTCTGAAAAACAGGCAATACACACTACTAAGAACAAACTGGGAGGATGAAACCTGTCGATCTCTTGAGATCCCTACATGAAAAGCACAAGAGGAGAAGTACAAAGTAACATAGAGAAACGCTGCATGCTCTCTGCATAAATAGCTTGGGTTCATCTCTGCAGCTGATGGAAGATGGAGCAATCTGTGTCCCTGTCTGTACCCACACATTAAACTGTCACGTGCAGATGGAGTGTGAAATGTGCTTTGAAAGGCAGTGACACAAAGTTCAGCTATTTCCCCAAAGGAATGTAAGAAAGTTTGTTACTCAGGAAGTCAGTTCACTTATCTGATATGCTACACAGCAAAGTTCAATACGCTCACCTCGGTCAGCTTTTAAACCCCTGATGCTGCAGAACTGAGTAACAGTCATTAAGGGAGCATAAAAAGGTGCTGACCTATTATATCCAAGAAATTATATGCTAGAAAATAAATCCCAACTCATGTTATTTTTATTCCCCAACCCTCTTTTCTTGGCAATATCAAGGACAGGCACTTCGTACTGCTAACATACATAAAGACAACACATACCTCATTAGTGGGACACCACACCTTCTTGTAGACCTCAGCCACAGGCAGATCCAAACTGATGATCTTATTATTCACCAAAAGCTGTAAAAAAGGAACGGAAAAGTCAGTTCTAGCCATCATCTGCTGCCTGGAAATGGCAGCCCCATGCATCTGCCCAAGAAACGCCCACTCGTGCATTCTCACCTCCATTCCACTGTCATCCTCCAGCAGAGCCACCAGGTCACAGTCCTGACAGATTTTGTTCTTGATGTCCCTCATGAGTGGCCCGATGCCAGGCTCATTACTGCTGTAGGGATTTCCTGGCATTCTGCCCTGTAAGAAGTCTTCCTGCTGGGGATCTTTCTCCAGTGTTACAAAGAACTCTGTCACTTCATTCTCTTCCTAAAGAGCAGCAGCAGAGACAGAGTGAGTGAGTTTTCCCCTAACCATGCTCCTATTTCTGCACTTTTATGGTAGCAAGTGACAGTCCTTTCATTACTTGTACAACCTGTTGTATGCTGCCACATATGTGGCACTTATGAGGATGTCTACTATCATTTAGTAAGCAAATTCCTCAGAATGAAACAGTACTATATGCTTTTTGCACAGAGCATGCCACAAAAGGGAACCTGAATGCTAAACCTCCTAGAATAGGATACTATTACAGTTCCACACTGGCTAATATGAAATCATTATTGTAGACATTACTGGGGTTTTTGCCAAACTGCAAGGAACTCTATCTATTTAAGAAGTCTGTAAGTGATGCTACAGCCTTCTCTATACTTACAGGATAGATAATACTGCATAGTCTCTCAAAGATGAAGACTGGAGTCCTGTAGTCATCAAGGCTGTAACGTTTTGCAGTCTCTATACACACTGCCATAAATGCTTTGGTTTCAGATTCTGTGCCTGCCAAGAAATGGAAGCATTAAAAGAGACACAGGAGTCAATTTTACAGGTTCCATTTTACCTCAGCATACACAATAAATCCTTCTGCAATAAGCACCATACTTTGGTGCCCTCTCCTTTTGCAGAGCCACTACTTAAAAGATGAAAGGCTATTTATTGGTATGTTTACTAGGAAAACCTTTTTGCATGGTTGGGCTGCAGTAAAACAATCCCATAAAAGGAGGAGGTTCCTGGAAAATAAGAAACAACTCCAGGAATGCTATTTACCTTTTCTGTGCCAAAAGGAATTATTGGAATGCCCAAGCCATAAACCCCCCTCACTGCAGTAGTCTTTTAGAAAGAAGTCTTTTGTGTGGCTGAAGCAATCTGCTTTTCCATCGTGGTGGCCCCAAACTCTGTGTTTATGGAACTGAGGTGGTTTTACCTGTTGTCATATCCTCCAGCATCTCCAGCAGCATGTCCTGGGTCTCATCAATCAGCTTTGTTCTTTGTACTACTAACTTCCTCAAGCACAGGTAACCATTCAGGACTGTACCCACCAGGCGGCTTTTGAAATGCCGTTTGATGGACTCCACCTCCACGAAGGAAGAGAGAAGACCTGTAAAGCAATGAGATATCCAGGAATTGGGAAGAGGGAGTTTGATTTCACGTGGTCAGCAAACAGGGCACAGCATCAAAAAAACAGCACAAGGAAATGGCTTCTTACAACTCCCATTGTCAGCCTGTGGTTTAAAGCTGCCTTCTATGAACAGCTGGAGGCAAAGCCCCCTGGCTTGTGAGTAAATTACAGCATGTGGGACCATGGTGAGGTAATGAGAAAAGGGTGTAAGGAGCTTTCTAAGTACTTTATACAAAGACCAGAGAATCCTGGAATGGTTTGGGTTGGAAAGGACCTGAAGATCATCCAGTTCCAGCCCTTGCCATGGGCAGAGACACCTTCCACTAAAGCAGGTTGCTCCAAGCCCCATCCAACCTTGCCTTGAACACTGCAAGGATGGGGCAGCCACAGCTTCCTTGGGCATTTCTGCATGCTTTGACATTTTTCTGTCACAAGGTATTTCAAAAGCAGATGACTGCTCCCATCTAATCTTTAAGCTGGCTCTGATGAGGTGACAAGTGCAGTGATTTAACAGTTACATCACCAAACTGGTCACTCCTATAATAAAGGATCAGCAAACCCTTGCATTCTTTCCCATGATGTATTTCTCAATGTGCTTTTTCTTGCAAGAAGCCAGGTTTTATGAATTAGTCCATTGATTCTTGAAGAAATGGAAGAGAATACAAAAAAAGAATGACCCAGTTACTGATGTATTTCCATTTCCAGCAAGGTTTTGAAAATACCATCCTCTAGAAGATTAAAGAGGGAAAGGCTACTGTAGAGCAAGCAGGTAGGAAAGAACAGGTAGGAATAAATCAATGTTTAGAATGGGTCCAGGAATTCTACTGTACAATAAATGTAATTAAGAAATGGAGAAGGAAAGTGCTATGGTGAAGTTGTCTCATATGTTACCCCAGTTCAAGTAACTAAAAGCTGAAAGTGACCATAAAAAATACAGAAAAATCTATTTACGGGTTAAGTGCTAAATCAGTGGCAAAAATCTATCTGCAAAACACCAAGTCACATCTCTCAAATTCTGTCACATGCTGTTACAGAGCAAGGGTTCCCCCATCTCCAGACCTACTACAGGACTCATGCTGATGCCACCACATACCTGTGAGACTCTTCAAGGCATATCCCTGCTGCAAATCAGTGCTGAGTGTTGCTTCTTCCAAGGCAAGTAAACGAGCTATTTCCTGGGAATAATTAACAAGTCTATTAGGACAAGACACTGCAATGCCAATAATGACACAGAGAAACCAGAAGTGCAACACAGCAGCAGGGAAGGAAGGGGAGAGGAGAGAAAAACTGCCCAAAACATTCTCCTCATTTTCTCCCTGTACTGCCCTATTACCACTGCTTTGCTCTAGTGGCCCCTCCATGATGGACTCAAGGCCACCATTAATACAGAGGCTGTCATGTACCTCTTTGGAGTGCCCCAGCGATCACTCCTAAGCCCCAACACTCTGAGGATTGCAACTGAAAAGTGCTGCTTCTCCAACAGGCCATAATTCACACTCAAAGAATGGTAGCACCCCCAATCCTCCCTTGTCCTTAAGAGCTTTCAGAGTCCAGTCTGGCAGCTAAGGCAGCTTCCAACTTGGACCTGGTGCCAAGACAGTGTAGAAGTATTCACACCCCTTAGCATAGCTGACCCCAGAGCAGCTATTAATGTGTCCCAGCCAGTCTGTGCTGAGGAATGCTACAGCTGGGGCTAAACCCATTGTAGCTCTTTTAGTTCAGAGATGACAGCGCGGAAGTGTGAGCTTCACAAACCTGGCAAAGGTCAGCACTGAACAAACAGATGCAGATTACAAAGCAAAAAAGCCAAGCTAGCTTTCTAGTCCCTCCATAATGGTCCATACCTTGGTGATGAGGCTGCCAATATAGGGCAGAACCCCCCTGGCTGCCAGATAGATCTTCCAGTGGGCTGGTTTGATGAGTTTCTGATACAGTGCTAGGTACTCAGCAGCACACTCGCCAGCAACGCTGAGCTCATCCAAGTAGCTAGAGAAGAGAAACACAAGCTGACAACCACTTCACAGTAACAAGCAGCATTCACAGCATTCACACCACAGAAAGAAAGAAAAAGCCTCCAGGAATCCATCCTCTCTATGGTCCTACTAACTAAAAGCATAACTGATAGTCATTACTATGGCTGAAGTGGTATTTTGTCCCAAAAAGGGGTCCCCCAACTGCGCTACTAGCCTCAACTGGGGTGAATTATGTCACAGAGCTGGAAGAGAGTTCACCCTATTATTTTGCTATTGAAGAGGCAGGGGAAATGCTGTCCACACAGCTGAACACCATCTGCTTACTTCTGGAAAAGGTACAGGACTGCAATAGCTTATTGCCAGGCAACAAAAACCCCTACATCAATACCATTCCAGCTAAGTAAGTGTCAGAATCCAGCCCCAGAAGACCTGTTAACCAGAGGTATACAATGGAGAGGTGTGGGAAAAGTTGGAAGGATGCAGAGATTCTCATGGGAACTGAAGAAAAACAATCCTGGAGCTGTCAAGTGTGGCAACACAGAAATACCTTGTCAGGAGATCAAGGACCTGCTGCTTGCGGCTGGGGATGGTGGCCAGAGCTTCCACTATGGTGCATGCAGCCTGCCTTGCAGCTTGAGTGGCAGGAGTAAACAGTACCTGAGGGAAGAGCATTAGAAGATGGTGTCATTTGCTGTGCAAAGATAAACTAGTGAAGGCACAGCATACATTAGGAAAGCTTGGTGACTTCATTGTGCAAAGGGCATCAAATGCAGCAAGCTACCAAACATCTCTGACCATTAACTCTGCCCAGTGCATCCTCCTGGAGCTTTCCCCCAGGTTTACCTGTCGCAGCCAATTGTTGTGTCCCAGTTTGAGATCCAGAGGACAAGTTCTCTTCCCACGGTGACTCATGAACTGTTTCCATTTCCAGACATATTTTTCTGACAAGTAGAGCTGGTGAAGCTCAGCTTTGCTGGGAGATTTCCCATTGGCATCTGCACCTGCAATATTGAACACAGCTCAAGAGAACTGTCACCATCTATTAACTGCAAGCTGTCATTGTGTTATCTGCTCCATACTGGAACTCTCCAAACTCCAGCTGAGAAGCTTCTCATTTCTTTCTGCTGCCATTTCCACTCTGTGTGGAACTATGTTCACTTGCAAGCCAGATGCAAATCCCATACCCTCTCAGGGAATTCAGTTGGCTGGTATCATTTTAAATACACAACCAGTTCCATTTTTCACATTCCCCTCATTATCTTCAGGGACAGTGCATGTTCTGCTTAGGGTTTGAGCAACACAGCCTAGAAAAGTCAGTGCTACAATCTCTAAGGACTATACAGCTAAGTGTGAAGATGGGATCAGATGTCACGGGACAGAAGCCAACGCAACTCAACAGAAGTACACTCCTTATTAAACCTGGAGGGACACACATGCTCCTGCACAAAACTGCACAGTTAAAAGCACAGGACTACCTCTGGCAGGGAGGCACTTTTTCCACGCTTCATATGATGCTTTGGGGTCCCTCTTGAGCCACAGCTGAGCTTGTGCATGGATTTCATTGCTGTAAGGCTTCACAGTGGTGAGAGCATCCATAGGCACATCCTAATGAAGAAAAAAGCTCTATGAGTCTTCAGAAAGCCACAGCCTGTTCCCTAAAGAGCAGCTCCTGTAGGTGAATCACTGGTTGTGTGTATGCCATGAACAGGTAAATGCAGTTCTTGGGCAACAGCAGGATATAAAGTTTCTGTTAATGATGAACTAAGAGAGATGCCTCATTCCAGTTACTACTGAAATATCACTAAACCCAACTTTGACATCAATCTGTGACTATGAGATAGCTAGATCAAAGCAGAAACATATTTTGTCCCTTGCAAATGTTATCCTAAATTACAATCAATACCATTTTAATCACAATTGTAGCTCAGTATTTAAAAATCTGAGTCAAAAGCACTTGATTCTACCGTTTTTAGGTATTTGATCCTACTGAAAGGATCAAAAGCCTGCCCAAAATAACCAAGCTGTAGCTTTGAAGTAGCTCTTACCCCATGCCTCAAATGTGAGTGGAACAGAGCAAAGCCCAGTCTTGAAAAGTGGTGGTTGGAGCCACCAAAGAACAGTAAGAAAAGCTGTAATTTGCAGTCTGCAAAGACAAGAGTCACAGAACTCGTGCTTCCCTAGTGCCTGTGACCAGGAAAAGCAAGCCCTGGTTTCCTCATGAAGTTACTAATCACTGAGACCTGTGTGCCAGACCTTAGTCAGCAAGTTTTCAGGCGCTGTGCTCAGCACCCAGCTCAGTACCTTGTTTTTCTTGCTGGTTGGAGCAGGTGGCTTAATCAGCTTTTGAAGAATGCGCAGGCACATGAGGGTGATGTTTTCAACAACCACTGGAGTCTTAATATTCACGGCCATTAGAAAGAGGCTGAGAGCTGAAAGACACAGACATACGCTTTCATCCCAGATCTGCAGATAGTACACCTCCACAGCTCTCTACAGCACATTACAAGTGTTTAGAGTGAGGCAAGACCTCATCTCCTCAAGCAGAACCATCACATTCTCATGCAACCATGGGTGGAAAACAACTACTTTATTACAGCAAGAGAGTCTTGTCGTCCTCCTCCTTACACCTCCAGCTTTCTGTTTCTCAACACTCCTCTTTCAAGAGACACATTACCTCAAGACAAAGCCATCTGCTGCTAACTCCACTTTAAACCCTAATCCTAGGTCAGCAACAGTTCCCTTCCTTAAAGAAAGATATCTTGCTATAGTGCATGGACCTGGGCATAGCACTTTAAAATGAAATGTTCACACTACTTGTTTAAACTCACCACAACGCAGTCGGAGCTCCCAGCAACTGTCTTCCTTCGAGATGGAGTCTGTTAGCAGCAACATTTCATACTGGAGGCTGCTGGCCTGTAACAGACACACAGTCAAGGTTTAAGAAGTCTTGGTGATGCAGCAGTTCTTTTTGCCTTCTGATATTTAAAAAACACAGGTTCAAAGCACATTGATCTAAGTAAATTTAATCCTGTGCCCATCTGGGATGAGTGGCAATCTGTTTGAGAGCTGCAAACAACAGCCAAGACAAGCAGAATTGCCTGAGGAAATGCAGGCATACACCTAAGCACATCATTTTGTGCTCCACTCTGACATTTATCTTAATTCTTATCATGACACAAACACTTTCCCTATTGCAAACAGATCATAATAAGAGAGAAGATGCAATGATGAAAACACACCAGCAGTCGCAGAGAGGCAGAAAACAGAAATAGGAAAACATCAGTCTCTCACCAAGTCTGGATTTGCCCAATGTCCCTTCAGAGCTGCAGAAACCTTCCCAATGATTAAGTCATTCATTTGCTGTGTGGCCTCTGGATTGTCCCTAATTCCAGGAGGGAAAAGAAAAGAGAACACTGTCACGCTGTGCTCGTACTAAATCCCAAACGCTCCTGGGATTTCAGCTTAGTTGATAACAAATGTACAAGCAGTTAGAGTGTACAGTTTGCTGATGTAAGATATCTACTATATAAAGCTACTCCTGTCTGATGGTGCATTCACAAGAGTTCACTGAAGCCAAAGGGCTGCATGCACCAAGTCAGATCTAACCTGGTCAGAAGGCACATGAGCTGTCGGACCTCCTCCCGCATGGTGGCTGCGCCCCGGCGCAAGTTGTAGTCAAAGAGCTCTCGGATAAGGCCCTGGGACACAAGGATGTGCCTGATGGCAGAGTTGGTTGCCAAAGCCCGCAGCAGTGTTATGCAGTGCTCAGTCACAGCTGAGGCACAGCCATAGCATTTGGTTGATGATGTGTGGCCGCAGCCTAAAACAGACAAGGCACGATACTGGCTGGCAGTAAACGTGGGTTGGACAGTGGTGCGCGAGGACTTGGTTGCTGCCTCTCTCTGTTGGAGATCGTATTCCAGGAGTTCCTTTCGAGAGGCAAACACTTTCTGAAAGCACAGAGCAGGAGAAATGGAAGTTGTGGACTTGTGAGGCAGCACATACTTGCTAATCCCATTCACTGTGTGTATCGTGGAGAAACACAACTTGAAATCCTTCATGTCAATGGCAGACTTAGCAAATCCATCCAAAATACCAGCCTAACTCCCAGTCACCTGCCCTGTTTAAAGGCTTCCTATCTATATTACATACACTGGAAATGTGACAAACCCATAGTATTCATGGCAACCATAGCTTTTAGAAGTGATTATTTGTTGTTTCCCTGAAAATATGCAGGTGATCACCTATTGCTAACAAACATCATTAAACACAGATGCCATCATCGTACTTTGTATTTCTGATATGCACTGTATCTGGTGACAGAAGAAAAGAAATGAATCAAACTCAAATCAAAGCACATCATACCTGGATGATTTTGGAAAGTTCATCAAAAGAGTTCTTGCAGTCACCACAATACTCCTGGGCTAACTGCAGTATGTATCTGTTCACACTAGCTGAGGTTGAACTTATCCCTCCACTACTACCGGATTCATCCTGGAACAGAGAGGAAAACAAAAAGGGATCGCATATGGAGACTACACACAAAAATAACCAGAACAGCACCTGAGCAAGGACCTTGGGTTGCTGTTGGCAGCGTAAAGGCCAGTGTTTCACCAGCCTTGAGTTCTGTGCGAGATTCACCAATCCCTTGTTACCTGTGGCTTTTCAGGGGCTGCCTCATTCACTTTACACAGCAGGTTTTCCAGCTGCGGTCGGTGTCCCATCAGCTGGTGATACACTCTGTCAGCCTTGTCCAGCAGAGTGTTGATATTTGTTACTGCCTAAGAATAAAAAAGGAAAGGAAAAGGAAACTCTTATGTTCAGACCCTATTTTAAATTCTACAGAACTACAACCATCAGCTCCCAACGCTGACAGGCCACACAGAGCAATGGCTTCTTCATTCACTAGCAGGGCTCCTCACACAGGATGGTAAAGCGTACACAACACCCAAAACTGTACAGCAAGGTAAAGAGATCTAGTGCTAGATAGCTAGTTTGTAAGTAAAGCACTGAATTAGGTCTTTTGAAGAATGACTTATCTGGTGGGGCAAGACAGTAAATAAGGAATGCATTAGTCAGTGAGAAGCCTCGAAGAAGCATACTTTTCATGTTACTCCCAAGAGAGATGGACCTCTGATATCCCTACTTGGCTGCTGACCCAGCCAAGAGATAAGAGCATTCCATTCATGACTCTGCTATTAAGCTCACCTTCTTTCGATCCTCTTCATTTTCTATGGGATCCACTGCACAGCAGGGCTTGGCATACAGCATGAAGTCAAAACGAGCATATTTACAGAACCCACAGGCATTGCACAGGAAAGGATCTTTCTCATCGTAATTAATGGATCTGAAAGGCAACCAGAAAGGTCACTGAATGTAGCTGAGCTTTATAAGGGTAACCAAGGCAAGGAACACATTTGTGAATGGACTCAGGTAAAAGAGGAGGATGGCCCTTAAAATGTCTGATCTACCAACCTGCCTGGGGAAGCCGTAAGTGATATACATGAGGTACATCAAACCCCACACATCAGGCAACCAAATAAACCCCTTGCAGAAGCAGTGCCACATTCCAGCCCGAAAAAGCAGAAACAGATGTGAATTTGTTCCTAACAATTCTACTTTAGCTACAATAATTCCCAGTTGAACGTCAGACTAAGGCACTGTGCCCTTTAGGAGAACACAGATAAAAGGGAATCATTTTGTTTTGTAAGGTCTGGGCTTTCAATAGCTTTCACTCTTTACCCAGTTGCAGTGGGACTACAGCATACTTATTATCCCACTGCAGACTAGAGCAGCATGACATGAACTGATTTATAGCTCCCATAATTCAAGAAGGGATGCGGAAAACTTTCAATATAGCAGTAATCACCTATCTATGGAAAGAATCTGCTAAAGGCCTTGAATCCATGAGAGTTAGACACAAATATGGGGCAACAATAAGGGGAGAAGAGATATCAGATGAGGAGACAAAACTCACAAAAGAAAAGGATTTAGAATACTGTAGTGAAAGCTTGAACAGCACACAGTAAATTACACCCTGAGCCCTGCTCTGAATGAGGAGAGGCCAGCAAAAGCCCTGAGCAGACAAGCAAGCACTGTCTGTCCAGCACACTAAGTCAGGGATCCTGTGGGGAAACCCCCCCTGCAATCATCTAATTGAACTCCAGCCTCATGCCCTTGGAACAGCCAGGCCAAAAATAACCTCCTCCTGGGAATTTTCCTTATTGAACTTCCAAGGGTTTGATGTGAAACCTCTGTGTTCTTCCAGCACTGTGCTACCAGCTTCCTTTGTTAGCCTGTATTAACATTAAATCCCTGTAAGCCTGTTTTATACTTCTCGACTAATTTGATCGTGCAGTTGTATTAACCAGAACCAAGTGTTTGGTTGAACACCCAACACGGGCAACAGCACAAAGGCTTTGTAACCCCTGGTGCTGGCTCTGTGGGGAGGAAGGAGGGGGACATACCTGCACTTGTGGCACTGGTACACGTTTTCCCCACAGTTCCCACACACGCCGGGGTTGGCTGGGACGGATGCACTGCACCGGGGGCACTACAGGGTCTCGGTGGAAGCCTGGTAGTTCTCATAGAAGTCTGCAAATTCAATCATGAGGTTGGAAGCCACGATGGGCAGTGGCAGATCAATCTTCACCTCTGTCTGGCCAGGGGTCAGCTGGACTTTCTTAGCTTTGTGCCAACGAGCTGGCCTGGGAAAAGGGAAGCAAGAGCCTTGGTTGGGAAGCATCCTGCCTGCCCACGCCTGAAGAGAAGCCAAACGCAACCGTCTCAGCTCCAAATCTACTTTAAATGGGATGAATGGAGAGCAGTCCTAGGATTCGTTTCCTTAGCTTCTGTATTGACATGATATGTAGCCAGAAATACATTTTAAGCCTTTATCCTCTTCATAGAGAGAGAGACTGTTTAGGATTAAAGAGCTGTTGATGCCTCATGGAAAAACTTTAATTCTACAGCCATTTTCTAGGGATTTTCACCTCCATTTTTTTATTCGGAAGGACATTTGCATGAAAACAGGATCTTTATTTCTAAAGATCTCATCTGCTCCCACTGCTTATTCTCAACCTGAAGTCAGAATCCTCTCTTTGTGACATCATAATCCTCTCCACAGCAGCCACTTGTGATGTCACAGAGGATTAAGACTTCAAATAAGCAATAAGCGGCAGGCACAGATTAATCCCCAAGCCAAAAAGATCTGATTCTGGTGAGAACATCTCAAGAAGTAAGAAGGGAAAGCACATAAGCACAACTGGGTGATGCACTGAAAAGGAGCCATTTTTCATATGTAAGGCAGCAGTCCAGAGTTGGCCCATCCAACTTCTAGTTTTAATTCTACTACAGGGCTTCAAACAAGTGATGTTAACATTTCCTGCATTTCTGGACATGCTGCAAGGTTCAAATCCCTTTCTGAATCTATGCCTTGAACCCAGATTTATCATATACATCTCATAAAAGACAGTTC
>JANHGB010017095.1:0-11488 GCA_026283785.1 Coracopsis vasa
GGGAATGAGCTTTGAGGCCTTAATGCTTAACAAGCCCTGGGCCGATGAGTTGGGGCATTGAAGGGAAGGGAAGGGAAGGGAAGGGAAGGGAAGGGAAGGGAAGGGAAAAAGGACTAGAGAACAAAAAGTTCTAAATAAGGGAAGTGAACTTTCATTTAAGCTTAATACACTTAGTAACAAAATGTAACATCAATTATTAAAAGATAGATAGCTTAAAGGGGCTTTTTAAAAATCTCAATGAAAATCCTTCATCTGCTAATGAGAATAGGAGAGTGTGGGGAGTGAAGGTGATAAGATTTACACGAAAAACAGTCAGGGAATGAGCTTTGAGGCCTTAATGCTTAACAAGCCCTGGGCCGATGAGTTGGGGCATTGAAGGAAAGGGAAGGTTGAAAAACAAGCCTTGGGGTGATGGGCCCTGATGTTGGAAACAGACAATGTGAGGGTTTGCGAGAGAGTCTGAGACAGTGGTGGTGAAACTGTCGCCATCTGGACAACGTGTGCTCAGCATTGTGATTGGACTATTTACCTTGAGAGTTTTACAGGGGCCAATGAGATTGAACGTGACATGTTTGTGCAGGTTGGGAAAGCACCGAAGAGAAGGATAAAAAGGGCTTGATTGCAATAAAATTGGATTTGAGTCTCCTCATCAACTTGAGTCCATGTCGTGATATGCCACAGGAGAGGACAGACCTATATGGACATGGAAGCTCCATTTTAATATCTTCCTTCCTTTTTCCAACCCCCAGAAATAAGCTTTGATTATGAGAAGGCATAAGGATGAAGAGTAAAGCCTGTTCCTACCTTGTTTCTGAAGTAAAATGTGGACTTCAGGACTTCACATTTCTTTATGGGTTTGGATCTCATCGTCAGCAATATATTTTTTATATCTTTCCCATATTTTGCCCTTGTCCTCACCTCATACAGAATCAGCTGAAACTCTTTTCATGGCATTGCCAAGGGGACTTTGCCAAGTTCATAATTTCCAAAACCCTTTAAGACAGAAATTCCTGGTGTATAGGCTCTGTCAAACAGATTAGTGAAGAGAGGCAGAGTGGGTATATTTGGGAAAGATAGGTCTTTGAAAACACAGAGTAACTGTGTTTGTTTTCAGTTCTTTGGCCAGGATGCTTGACTTTTCAAAGTCTGAGAAAAACTTGAAGGATATGAATATTACATGAGCTACCGTATATCACTGTGTATGCTTGTTGACAGAGTGCTCTTTTATTTTATTTTTGTTTTAGCTCATTAATACAGTTTTCAATGGGTGATTTAATCACTCATATGCAGGGAAGATTTGGTTTCCTGTATCTTAGATATGGCTTATTAATGGCTTATTTCTTAAAAGTGTTTGCTAACTTTAATTCAGCCGTGGTTCCTGTCATATCCAAATAGTGGTTAGATGCAATGCATTCTTTGCAATGTACTTTCCAATCATTGCTCAGGTTATGTTAGGAGCAAAGGATACGAAAGATATTGGCCCCAGGTGTTTACTTGTTCTAGCGTTAGTTACAATTTGCTAAATCATCTTGGAGTAAATAATTTTAATATCAAGTAATTTTTTGTTTAATATATAGCATGGCCAACTAAGCACAAGATACATGTGCATGCAAATGGTGTAGATCAGCATTATTTTCTCCTGCAACATTTGTGCGAAGTATGTTGAATAAATATCTTATTTATAATTATTTGTTTGTTTTGGATTTTTAATTTTTATTATTTTTTGTAGAAGATTAAAAAAAGCAACCAT
Organism: Coracopsis vasa; assembly: GCA_026283785.1. NCBI lineage: Eukaryota > Metazoa > Chordata > Aves > Psittaciformes > Psittacidae > Coracopsis > Coracopsis vasa. The sequence continues at coordinate 1,751 of JANHGB010017095.1, forward strand.
TTCTCATGCATACCAGACTCAGTCACAGGATATTTTATATTTTGTTCTGGACTATTTAATTTGGAGAATGCCTATTTAAACTTGACTGTACCATTTTACTTGTTAAGTGATTAATTGATGTTCCTTATTTTGTCAAATTGAGAGGATGAAGTTTTCACTCAGTGCATCCCCTGTCCTGATTTTATGGTTCCTATCTCTGATGCTCAAAAGGAGGCCAATTCACCTTGGCTTCATCGCATCACATCAACAAAGTTTGGGTGATGAGTGGTGTGTTTTCTTCTCTTTTTCTAACAATAAGTATTAAAAGTAAAGTGCTGAAACTCTATGAAAGAAATTAGAAGAAACTAAATGGACCAAATCTCCACAAGTAATGGTTAATTGTTTAGGTTGCTACCAGCTCTCAGCCTGCTGTTAAATGTTTAGGTGTTTTATTTTAATATTGTTCTGGAAGTAAGAACTTGAACCTATGTCTTTACCTTGGGTAACTGGTCTAAGAGTCAAGTTAACGAATAATTCATGTATATTATTTTCTTTTCTCTGGCCTGAATACTTGGTATTTTCATAAAAACAGGGTTAAATACATCAAAGGAAAATGAAAATTCCCTATTCTATGAAGTTATATCACATTCAATATTTTCCCATGGAAGTGAAGCCAAATCCTCTCAGACACATTAAATTTTCAGTCCCTGGGACAACAAATCAATAAAATAATGAATAGCGTATACCACATTTCGATTGCCTTTGACGCTTAACCTGTGAAGAGACAGATGTCTGCGTATCTCATCTGGGGAGTAAGAATTTTCTCATAGAAATGAACAAGCCACTATGGCCTTCAAAGCAATTGAGCTTAATGCATCCTCTTCTGACATTATCCTTTTGATTTTCTTTGGCATTCCACTACATTAGTAGGCTAGCTTTCTTGTCTTCAGCTCACAGATGTTTAATTCTTTCAAGGCAGGAATCTAAGAAGCAAGCACCTCACTCGAGCACACAGATGCTAGGAATTAAAGAGACCGAAGACTGGGTACTGCAATAATCAGTCTTGTAGTACTTCATTCTTTTCAGAGTCTATTCTGGTTCCCTGTAACTTCATTTGGAGAAAATAGTTCTTCCTTACTTTTCAGCAATAAACATCTGTAAGGTGTTCTGATGAAACCCCTTAGGTGCATCATCCTATTCCAAGATATACCTGATCTACTGAGAAGGACAATACAGATAGAAGAGAATCTTGGCACCTTTCACAGGGAACTTACTTGCTTATATATCCAAAAGATATCTAGCACATACTCAGCTTATCAGTTTCTGGAAAAATAACAAATAACACCAAATAACACAAAATAGAGAAGTGGATTCCCTTCAGCGGGACTTTTAAGCATCAAGAATTCTTCAAATACGGAGATAAACAATCTCTCTGTTATGTACTTTCTAAAGAGGGAATTATCTCTTTCTCTATAAGTTCATTTAGGTAATTAATTACAGCCCATTTGTAAAAATACTCATGGTTTGTGTAATGTTATTGTTGTTGCTATTGCTATTGCTGTTAGTGTTACTGTTAGTAACACTTACGGTTGATAATAACTCTTATGGTTATTATCATTGGAGTTATCTAACTTTTCAGTCATGAACCAGGAATTTATTGGCCTATTTTCATTTTCTGGTTTCAGGTTGAAACTTCTTTTTTTTTTCCATTTAATATCTTGCATACATTGCAAAAAATTCATATGTTTCCAGCCTATATGGCAATAAGGATTGACAAATTTGGCACAGAATCTTTCAATCTCTAAGAATAGGAGGTTTTCTAAGAGGAAACTGTGTCTCCCTCTCTTTCTCATACACATGTTCATTCACACATACATATATAACTAGAAACAAAAATGATATTCAAAGAACATTTAAGGTAGCTACAGAAAACAATGACTGAAAGGAAATGTTAGTCAAAGGTGAAAGGTACCATATGTCCTCAAAAGACTTGGCACAATGGGAAACCACCTAACTAGCTTTTTTTAATGCACCCTGTTGTGCCTTGTTATTGATGGACATATGGTACATTTCACCCTGAACTGTGAATTTCCTGAAACAGCTGTAATACTCTTTTAATGTTTTTCTGCATAACAACACATTTGCAGCATACATTATTTAATCATTCTTCCTTGACCCTTTAGGGGGCCCATGTACTTTATCACTTCATAGAAAACAGGATATCAATGGATCATTTTTCTTCTGCTTGTATAAATATGTCTTATTTGTTGACATATTCTACACAGGCTTAAAGTTGCTGGTGATGGCATCACAAGAAGTCCAGTAAGATATGCAAGATTGCTGCCCTCTGGTAAAATAACAAATAGGCTCAACACACAGGCACATTACAGAGTTAAGCATGAGAGTAGCTCTTTGCTTTGATAGTGGTATGATTCATTTCCTTACTCTTATTTTTGCAAGATGAATGGGGAAAAGTGTATCGGCATACATAAACAAATCAAGACGGATCCAAGTGAACACATACAAGGTAATGAGACAATATATTTTTTATACGTATATTATTCTCCCTGTAGTTCTAATTCCTCCGTGCAGCTCTTCCTTTATGTCACTCTTTATGCATGCCACAGCATCATTTACTTTTTATATCACTGCTGACTGGTAAATTGTAATTTCTTAATTATTATGATCAGTTACTAGTAGTGTGAGATCTAGCTTACAAATATGCTTGGGCAAGTAGATCAAAGGAGCCAAATTATATTATCTGCAAGATTATCTCTTTCTTCTTATTAAAAAAACCCCACAAAAACCCAAACAAACCAAATATACTAATTTTCAGATTAAAAAGCTTTTAAGAAGAATTTTTGGTCTAAATAAAACTTATTTTCTCATATCAGAAGCATCATTTGAACAATTTTTTTGCCATCCTTTAGGGGAATTACTGGTTGATGGAAAACTTCGAGTTAATAAAGTTTTAAAGACTGCATTTATTTATATATTAATATTTGTTACTGCACCTTTTTTGTTGGCATCTCCTTTCAGTAAAAGGATTTTACAGGCCATCGGTCTCTTTATCACTTTTGTGGAGTAATGCATTCCACAAACAGAACTTCTGCATGGTACACTAGATTAATCTGGCATCTGAGTGGTTCAGAAGGGTTGGTACTATAGGTTTACATTAATTTCATCTTCTCTTTACTGAAATGTTAGATCACATATATGATCACGACAGCTAAAAATAAGCAAAAAGAAATAAATAACCAGTTTCCCCACTATTTTATAGAAGTAGCGTCTATTTCATTATGTAATTACTGATTCCTGTACTGCATGCCAGATTATCATGTTAAAGAGCTCTCATAAATAGAATCAAACTGCTCCTTTATTAAAATAACTATTTCCACAAATGCTGTGGTCAATAAAAAGTGTGTATAAATTCGTTATTTTTTACCCTCAAAAGAAAAGAATCACGAACGATAAGTTTAGCTGGTTGTTGTTTTGGGTTTTTTTTCCTGCAAGAATTATATTCTAGATATATTTTGTATGTCTCCCAGTCACACCCAATATACTGGTTTGAAAAGTGATGTTGCTGTTTTCCCAAACTTATTTAATTATGATAACTCTGGTTCTGTCTAGGTCTGAGTCACACAAATGTTCATTTCTTACTCAGAGATTTCTTCTACCCACCCAAATTTCAAATCAATCATATCCTGTCAAATGCTGCATCAGTTCTGTCCCAGCCCTCTACTTTCACATTAAATCTGCAAAGCAGATCCTCCCCCTCATTTAATTTTACCTTCCATTTCTGTCCTCCTGCTGCTTCTGGTATGTGACAGCATACAATTTCTTGATGCCTGGGGAATGAAGTTCCAAGGTCTGCCCACCATTTCAGGAGGAGGAGCTGCACTGAGGAGAAATAAGTGATGGAGAGAAGAGAGTAAAATACAGCAAAGTTTTTCTGCAGCAGAACTGACTTAGTGCTTCTCTCCTAGAGGAAGCCATATGGGATATGGAGGTGGTTGAATGAGTTTCCTTTCCCTCTCCCAAGACCAAAATTTGTGAGAATACTGGAATTTATTGCATTTGTATCATAAGATTCAGTCCTGACAAAATACACTTGCTGAATCTTACCAAAGCACATAAAATGCAAGCTGCACTCCTCCAGGAAGATTGTCAACAACTGTAGTAGAAACTGGAGAATCATCAGTGTAAAGATTCTGATGACAACAAAGTGGTTAGATTTCTATCTGACAGGCTGTAACTTAATTATAAAATAATTGTATAACTCTCATTGTTCAGAAAGCAAAGAACTAGAAATGTAATAAAAAGAAAAGTCATTATATTTAAATGGTAAGATTTTCAGATGCTTATTTCAGGGGTTTATAATACTTATGTTTGAAAATATCATTCTATTGATATGCTAATTAGTGCTAATACAAAATCACCCTATGATTATCCAGCCAGAAATAAAAACCACTGGTAACTGTCAAGCTGATAAACTATTTTACTTTGAAGTATTTTATGCTTTTCAAACTGGCACAGAAAAACACTCCTAATGGGACAAGAAGGTGAGCTGCTTTCTCTGTTTTCTGTATAGAAATCTCGTCATTACAGAGAGGACTGAATCTCACAGCATTGCACCCTGAGTCTCATTAGTAACTTAAATTTGTCCTTCCATCTTAACAGAAATGGCTTGTTTATTATCAAACTCCACAAATGATAGAAAACAAGCTTAAAGCTGAGGTTTAATTTTCATCGTCTTTTGAATGCCTTAGATTTTATTGTCTACCTTTGTATTCTGTATATCAAATCTACAATCAATATAAAAACCTGGCAACAAAATCATAAAATTCTGCTCTTCTTCTGTTGTCCACAATTTGCCAACTTCCTAATTATAGACCAGCTGTCACACATTAAAGTATTGGTGGAAATGAAAACTCTTGGAACTTAAGAGTAAAACAAATGCTGAAGTGATTTATGAACACAAGAGAATTTTTGAAGTTCTTCATGCTAGAAAGTATTTCCATCCAAGTTTCCCTTTGTACTCCAAATAGATAACCAAAGAGCCCAATTTCTGCCCACAGCTTGCAGATTAATAATGTAATTAAGTTAAGTTAAATTACATTTATCTACAAATTCTTTTTCAGTTTTGCATCATATTTAAAAGCAGCCTTGTAGAACATTATAAAAAAAATCGAGACTTTTTTTTTCAGAGAAAAAATTAAGATTTACAGTAAATAGTAATTGTCTAATAGACATACAACTCAGATTCACAGCAGTCTCACAAAGTGATGATGTAATGGATTCTGAAGTTTTAGACACTAATGATTACCAGAAAAAAATATTTACCATTAAGAGAAGAGAGAAGACAAAGACACCAAATTATATGGAAAAGATGTCCTCTAGTTACCAGAAATCCATCTCCTCACAGGAAAAGATTGCTTGTTCCTTTGGAATCAGAAAGATAATGGAGAACAACATTATTGTCATATAAACCCAAATCCCACTAGTAGCCATTGTATAGGTCTACAACTCATTCTGTGTAAGTGGCATTGGGTAGAAAATGGTGCAATACTGTGCAGGTACACACCTAGATTCACAGACTGTCTTTTTTTGATTTTTTTTCTGTATGTTCAATATATTTTATAGATTAATTTTCATATACAATTTTCCACTTCAAAATGGGGTATGAACTCCATGCAAACATTGATTTTAATATTCTAAATCACTACTTAAAACCAAATGCTGTTCTCTAATATTGACTTATAGTACTGAGTGTACTTTACAGTTCTTGCAGATTCTTGGTCTAGAAATCAAACATGCCTAAAATGAGACCAGGTGTAGCTCGAAAATATTTATGCATTCTTTGCTGGCAAGAAGGTGGTTACTTTGTCTAAAATCACTGCAAAATTTTGATTTTGCTTTTATTTCCATACCCATTTTTCTGTTGAAATCAGAAAGCCTTCAATTAGACATTTATTTACTTGGAAATGAGACATATGTGCACCTATTATAAAAATGTTGTCAAAAATTCTAAATTAGGGAAAAAATAGGTAGGGCTAGTTAAAAAAGAAAAAAAAAAGAAAAGCATACACAAGTTACTATTGCCATCTATTGGTAATATCTTGGAACTACAAGTCATTGTAATTTGCATAAGAGGTTAAATAATTAAACATTTGAGTCATGACATCCTGGTAGTAGAGAGATTTAAAAATATCTTCTTGTGAGATGTGGGTATGTTTGGAGGTGTTTATCTACTTTTCAGAGTTGTGAATATAGTTAGCGTTTTTCAACCAATTATTTTAATAAAGGGCCTAGAGCTAACAATTTCTAGTCAAGCCAAATAGTACCTTTTGCAATATCCAATGAAGGACTCAGGTGTCTAAAAGCTCTTCACAATACCACAGCTTTCAGTTCTACCGAGCACAGTCCAATGCTGTGTTTCCGTAATCTGGTTTTAGCACATTGACAAAGATGAATGGCTTCTTACTGGATTCCAGAAGAATGGCACCTTCTTTAAACAGCATGAAGCTGTTTAATGATTGGCTGGTTAGGCTAGTCACTGTGTTGCATTTGAAATCTCTTAGGTCCTGATGCACCCAGCTTAGTGCTACAGAGAAAGAACTTCCATCTCAATGGGGATCTACAGCTTGAGGGCCTCTCTTCACTGCCCAAATACTGTCAACAGAATGAATAAGGCCAGTTTTATGTGACAGCCCAAATAATTTACTTGTGCAGAAAGCAGGAAGTTCAGGTTTGTCTCCTGGCTTGGCTTGGCTGGGCTTGCACTTCCAGGAGGTTCTTCCCTGAGTATATTTTACTCTGAGAGCAAGAGGAGAGTGTTCAACTACTGCTCTCACTGAAGATGAAAGACAATAAATCAAAATTGGGGAACTCCAGGACATTTGGGCATTTAATAGTTTGCTGCTTTCTTTCCAAGAGTCCTTCTGCTTTTGCAAGAATTACCAGCTCACCGTCCAAGTGGCTTACTTCACAATGAATGCACAGGTCTTCTCTGTCCCAGGCTCAGACCACTGCTCTGACCAGCAGTTTATTCAGTGCCAAACCCAGTAACAATAGTGAGCAGCAGCACATGTTAAAGTCAAGTGGAGTCTGTGAGCGCAGGTCCCTGCAGAAGCTGATGATATTGATGCATCTGAGGTATGCAGTGACAGAATAACCCAGCTCAGGACACTCAGGAATTAGGCACCTAATTGTCACAGTAAATGCCTAAATGCTTTCTTGGTAGCAGACACTAACCTCTGACTAACCGTTCTGAAGGTGCTCCCTCTGCGGCAATTTTCAAGTATATATATATATCCACTCCAGGGTTATTAATTCTTCTCTTCAGGAAGCAATATAGAATTCAAAACCAGTTAACGATGAAAATCACTGACATTGTATTCTGGGTATTCCATTTTCCTTTTAATGCCTTACTTTTTTGTTGCACATCTCATTATAAAATCTAAATGTGTTTTAAAGCAGAAATTTCTGCTTGGAACCAGTCACCATAAGCAATGGTTGGTTAATAAAAACAGTAGATTATTGTTCTGTTTCAAAACAAACAAACAAACAAACAAAAAAGATAAATGCTTCATATGAGTGAAACAGGCCCAATTGTATAAAAGTTATCCAGAATTTGCATATCTCTTCTTCCTTAAAATACAGATGGCTTTTCTTTTTTTAACAGATACGGAAAAAAAGTTTTGCCTGAATTTCAGCCTGTGAAGAGGAATTACAATATTAATTTGTTGGTGGACATTGTCTTTACTGCCATATGCCACTTCTTCATGCTTCTAGTTTCTGAAAATCACCATTCCTACCCTGTGCTCAACCCATTTTCTCTCCTCCCATAGATGCTTCTTTCCAATTCTCAAATAAGGATCAGATGATAATATCATACTTTCACTATGCATTCCATCAACACTTGTAGTGAGCATAAATATTTTCCCCAAACAATTTCATGTCCAGCCGCTGCGGTGAACATCCTGTATCCCCAGCTTTTACCGTTTGCTGAGATATGATAGCATTTCTGGTTTTAGGGAGGTAGGGAGTGAAGGCGTACTGTAATCCATTTGAATCACTCTTGTCTTATATCCCTTTGCTGGGATAAATTGCTATTTATGGATTTTCTCCCCAACAGGAGTGCTTTAGGGATGAAAAAAAGGAAAAGGTTGGGTATGCAAAACCAGTGATCATGGCCAAGGACTTCTGGGGCAGAGCACTGCAATTATTGGGAGGCTGCTGTCTGCAGAAACCACTCTGCCACTTCTATAGATTTTGCCATCAAAACTCCATCATGCTGTTCCGCTAGGCAACTTCTTGCTTTGTCTAAGGATATTCTTGGTGCCTGACAGCAAACAAACCAGATTTCAGACTGACTCTGTTCTCATTTCTGACACCTCTGTTGCATCCCAGCATGAGCATCACTTTGAAATTGTTCAGAAATCGTAGCTGGAAACATTGTAGTGACTGGATCTCTTCTTAGCTAAAAATATGGCCCACAAAAGTTATTATCCCCTAGTCATTTAGGAAAATAGGTTTCATTCCATTTTGTTAATTCATGTTAGCTGAATCTGACCTAAACTTCTGCTTTCTGTAATCAGGACATAGCAGGAGATGAGAGTGCTAGTCTTTATATTTTTTAACACAAGAAATATTTTCAATTAAGTAGTATTTACCTCAGGAAAACGTAAAGGATTTCCTTTTGCCCTTTGTGTTACTATTGTTTGGTGAAGGCGGTTTTTGCAAGACTGTGTAAAATGCGTATTTGGTTGGCTATTTGTGCAATGTAGCAAGTCAGAAATGTTATGTCTTTGATAATGAAAGAACAAACTTTTGAGCAGAGAACAAAATGTCCAAAGAGCTTGAAACACATTGTCTCTTTTTCTTTTTTTTTTTAACCTGTGTTTTTTTCTTGTGCATACTCCTAAAGCAATTTCTGAAGTGCTTCACAGTGTTTTAGAGAGGCTGTTACAATCTGCATCATGCAAATTGTCCAAACAGACATTTAAAAGCAACAATTTTTGTGCCTGTCAGGCTGAAGGGCAGAGAAAATGAGCAATTTTCCCATGCCACGGGCGATACTGAAAGTGGTGGGGAATTCACCCAGCTGTTAAAATCTAGGCAGATTCCATCTGACTAGTATTTCTCCTCTATCTATCTATCTATCTATCTATCTATCTATTTATTTATCCTAGAACTCCTTAGTTCCAGGTCTCTAACTATGACCACGCTTGCTGTAGTCATGGTTAGCAACAAGAAAAAAAGAATCCCATATTTGTTTTCTCTTTTAATGCAGAAGCTGATATTTGTCATTGCTTCTGAACTCTACAGGGGTTTAACAAAATTTTCTTCTCACTTTGTGTTTCCTGTTTTTCACTGATAACTCAGAGATGGTACTGTGAAAATCGTATTGTAACTTGAGGTAACTTCACAGAGCTGCACTGAGGGGATCACCTTCAAAACAGAAATGTTTACCCTGAAAATATTTTACGCTTGGAGTGTCATCAAAACAAATATTTTGGGCATTTTTCAGAAGCAATGGCAAAACTTTACCATTGTCACCAAAAAGAAGACTGATACTATCTTGTGAGATAAATTAATCCTGGTGTTTTCCTGTTTTGGGAATACAGTATGCACTACTACTAAAGGTGATGATGATGATGGCTTGACTTTGCGAACGAATATTTTGGGAAGGGCTTTACCCACGCTTACTACAAGCGCACTGATGACTAAAAAGGCCAATGTGGGATAGGCAAATCC
>JANHGB010017098.1:0-34967 GCA_026283785.1 Coracopsis vasa
CAGTTTATATACTGGGCATGACGTGCTGTGGTATGGAATACCTCTTTGGTTAGTTTGGGTCAGGTGTCCTGTCTCTGGTTCCTCCCATCTTCCCCTCCTCCCTGGCAGAGCATGAGACTCAGAAAGTCCTTGGTCAGACTAAACATTGCTAAGCCACAGCTGAAAACATCGGTGTTAACAGCGCTATTCCCAGGCTGAAAGTCAAAAACACAGCAGTGCACCAGCTACTAAGAAGAAGAAAAATGACTGCTACTGCTGAACCCAGGACACAAGACTTTCAAATTAACTGCTCAGAAACAATTTTGGGTCATCTTTTTTTTCTAGTGCGTATGCAAAATCTGGTGAATTTAGTAAATTGAATTTCTTAAGGGAGTGTAAATATGTGCATATAAGATTGGGAGAATAGGGGGACAAAAGGAAAAAAAAATGATGTCATAAGGAGAGTAGTCAGCAACACCACTTTATTGATACCATTTTCCAGAAGCTGCTTTGAAATTTTTCTTTTTCTAATTTAAAGGAGCGTCTGCATAGCTGCAAATCGTCTATAGCTCATTTCCTACTCACAAACATTGAACAGCTTTGCTCTTCTACCATGCCTTATGTGGGAGATGCTCTCTGCTAGGTGATCTGACTCACTTAGAGTCAGTCAAGGTCTTTTCTTTCTTTGTGGAACTCCTGCAAATAAAGTGTTAGCCTACTTGGAAAAGCAGAGGAAACAGCTCAAGTCAGTACTTGAATGTCTTCCCATTATCACTGAGGGTTATCCAAACATGTATCTTCATAATTTCAGGTTTATGGTACCTTTCTACACGTAATGAGGTATGTATCTCATTCTTAACACAGACATTTTAGAAAGCTGTGTTATTTCAGGCTTGTTTTACAGCTGGCTGTGACAGCTCTGTGCTATAGCATGATTCTTGAAAGTTTTTCAAAGGTAGTTTCTTGGGGGAACAGAATCAGGGTGGAGCAATGTGTGTGTGCATGTGTGCAATAGCAGGCTCAAGGTACAGAAACTTTTCCTTGGGCTAGTGTGAGTACCACATGCAATCTGCTGACTTCAACAAGAGCAGTATTTTCATGTTCCAAGGTGGATTTGAGCCTTCATGACAGAGTGTATATGTCTTACCCTCATATGGTTCCTGGAAATGGCTGTAATAGGTGTTTTACAGAGATGTGTGCAAAAGCTCAAAATTACTTCAAAGGGTAGTTACCCTTTGAAGTAGTCAGCCAAGACTAATTACCTTATCAAAATTTGAAGTGACGTACTGAAGTAGTCATTTGGATGCTGTATCCAGATAATAAATGTTCAGAATGAGCCTTACTTTGTATGTCTGCACTATTCTAATGCCTCTGCCAATCACATACACATCCTAAGCCATCTTTAGACTAGTTTATGAAGTACTGGTTGCAGAGCAGCCAGTGTAGACTACAGCTTTGTGTGGTTTACACAATGCACCTGTTTATTTGTACCCTGAGCTCGATGTTTTGTGGCTGCAGCAAAACATCTGCAAACATCAGCTTGGAGGAGACATTGCTGACTGCAATATGGTCAGAAACCTTTTGTGAAGCTGGGGAGCCAGTTGTTGGTTCTGGGTCTAAAGGACTATTTTCTCGATAGACACAAGATTGCCCTGTCCTACTCCAGGGCAAATGAAAGCTATTTGAATGTGGCTAGCAGCATGATGACCTAAAGCTAATATACCCTCCTTTGCAATAGGCTTATTAACTGAGACTCATCACCATGCTAATTGCTTTTCATATTACAAACATAAGCTATGCAGGACAGACAAGCAAACACATGTTGGCTTATAAATAACTGTTCAGACATATAATGAGCCAAATTGTTGTGGTGGAAATGCGAGTGAGGCACACACTTCTTGAGCCCAACTGTCTCCTCTGATTTTCCTAGAAAAGCCTGAATACTGTGTGCTTTAGATGGAATGTGAAAGGGATTTGGGATACTGAATTACCTTAACTGAGTTTCCCTCTGCTGCTTTTTCGTCTCAATGGAAAGCATCCCAAATCTCAGGTTTTGACTTGGCATAAAAGAGCAAGAGTAAATCCTTTTGTGTGATTTGTCTGTTGAAACACAGAAACAACTAGAGACTGTTTATTAGTCTATGAAGAGCAACTGGCTCATTGCTTCTGTCTTAAACAGTTCTTTTATGTTCATAGCTTATCTGAATAATACATTAACCAGGGATTCAGGAGACCTAGTTATTAAAACTAAAGTAGCCTGTGGCAAGATTTCCAGCAAAAGAAAAAAACAACCCTTACTTTACTGTTTCCCAACTCATAAATTGTGGATAATGATACTGACTATTCCATCACGAAATCTGAGATGTACTGATGAAGAGAGAGATACATATTAGAGAGAGATATTTTTATAATCATTATTTATTTCTTGGTTCACTGAACAATAATTATTGAGTAATATCTAGTGCATTTACATGTTAAGATAGGAAATTTTATAGATATCTTGAGAGGGCTGCTTAGTGCAGAGCATTACAAATAGAGTTTGAGGGAGTAGATTAAATAGGTAAAAAAATGCCTAGCTTCTGTCTCCTGAGGGGGCTTAGGTGCTTCCTACTCACTACCTAGTACAGCATGTTCCAGATGAACAAAATTAGTGGCAAGATATTTGGTTCTGAGGGAACATTAGAGATAGTAACACAGTGTGGATCTGAGGTCTAAATCTTAGGACTCTTACGTAGAAAATAGATAGATCCTGCTTAGATAGATAGGCATCATCTATATTGTATTATGTATGTGGGTAGTCAAACTAGATTTGAGAATCTAGATATCCTTGTAACTCTAGCTCTGAAAGTGAATGCTCTAAGTCTGAAATAGAAAGTCTTTGTCAAAATGATTGCATAAATTCTGGTATCGCACATCTACACCAGAACAAGGATATGAACCTTATTTTTTGTCTGAACATCATCAATTATAAGCAAGCATTGATTTCACAAGAGTAATACAAGTGTATATAGTTGTGCACATAGATGAAGCAGATAGTAATTAATGTCTATCACACAGAAAGTTTTTGGGACCCTTTTCATCTCCGCAGCTTTCAGTCTTATATTTCTAGAGGAGAAAAGGTAAGAAGGAAAGCCAAAAGAAAGAATTAGAGGATGCATTTTGGAACACTGTGTAATTTAGTACAGATTGACTTAATCTCCATGTTAATCTTTGTCACATGTTAAAACATTAGTTTTTAGTGAAGAATAAAAAGAAAAATCTAACAAATGAAGGTTGGGAGGGTAGAAGGAGAACTCCTTGATTTCTTCACCAATAGTTTAGTAACAGCTGTAGCACAGCTGAGTTCTTACAAGTGTAGTGGGAAAAAGCTACACCATTAATGGCAAAGTATTTATCCCAGGTTGTTCTTCAGGCTCTGAATATTATCTAAGTGCTTTGTGCCAAACATAATAAAATGGCCAGGATTTTCATTACAGAAAATGTAAATTGCTGAAGGCAAATACATTATGAGGGAAACTGTCAATGTGATAATCGTGCACTCCTGTCATTAAATTACATAAAATATATGTATTTATGAATATGCTAACCCTCTGGACCATTTACTGGTAGACTAACTGGAAAAGTGCACTGGGAATATTTTATTCTTTTTGTCTTTTTTTTTGTTTTATTTTTATTACTACATAGCCTGTAGAGATCACACATGACAATATATCTGAAAAGTGTTATAAATTGGTCAGGATGCCACTCTTCTCCCAGTAACAGTCAGACATGTGTAATAATATCATTTTAAGAATTACAAAATCATTTACACAATAAATTAGCTTGCAATTCAAGGGAAATGAAAATTTTCACTATTCAGTCACTGTAACCAACTTAACAAAGTGGGGGCCTTTGCTAAAAATGTGACTCTGTTGACTGTATTGAATAAATCTTTGAGTATATGGCAGCTCAGATGCCTAGCACACATGTGGACACCTTAATTGTGTAGTTAGTAACAAATTAAATCTCACTCATTATATCTTACAAATCAACAATAAAATATAGCCAGGTGTTCAGAAGTTTTATGTCTTCATATTAACTGGTCAGATGGCTGTAAGAACCATTTGCTGCCCTTAACATTCCAGCATGGGGTGGATATTGTAGCTATATCTATGTTAGTAAACTAAACACACTCAGGAATGGTGCTGGGGACTGAAACCATCTGGCGTGGTCTGACTTACCTTTTGTAAGTCTGTCAACCTCCAAAACTTGCCTGTGCACACAGGTGCTTACATGCCAAATGTCCATTTGGAATGACAGAGATCTGCTCAGCTCCCTGCAAGGTTCTGCTGGAAATGCTTTAGGACTTTTGGGGGTTTTTTTGCTAGATGGCACAGGCAAAACACATGAAAACACATGTTGCAGATCATGGATCTGACTACACACCAGAGATTGGGAATGTTCCTGGGCATTGTTTAATTTATTAATGTTCTTAGAGTTTATAGGTAGCACTTCTCACCTATACAACTTGCAGACTTTTCCTCTGAATTCAGCATGATACAGCTGGACTGGAAGAGTGTGATGGTGCTGTGATTAAAATGTAGCAATGTGGTTACAGATGAAGAAAAAAACAACACAAACACTGATCCCAAAAAATCAAGAAATGAGGTTCATTTTGCTTTGTGTCCACCTTCCCATAGCTTATGATGGTAACTCAGTACTGGTACAATGCTGCAACATTTCTCAGGGTTTTGTAGTTATGTGCACAGAACACTGGCATGAGAAGGTAAATGGTGCCATGGAAACAGAATTTACATATTGCCTTGAGCAGGATGGTACTGAAGTGTAGGACTAACAAAAGCATATATAATAATTATGTTAAATATAGTCTAAATGTGAGTGATTCTTACATGGGAATAGAATCTAACTCAATAAATTTAGGTTTGCCTATTTTCCACCCCCACTCGCTGAAGATCTATCTCACAGGACAGAGAAATATGAGATTATTATTCTATAGCCTACTGACTTTTAGCAGTAAGATGTGGGTTTTGTACTGTATTTGAATACGTTCTCAAGTCAGATTTCTTTCCATTGTTTAGCTGTAGGAATAATGCAGTTAGCTTTAAGTGTACTGAAAATCTCTTTCATCACTGACCTCAGTACAAACCGAAATTATGGTAGCAGATAAAAGAAAAAGATTAAACTCAAATGATCACATGCAGATAGCCTAGTCAAAAGAAGCCCACTAGCTTTTGTAGTAAAATATGGATTAGGTGAATAGCAACATTTTATTCTAATACTTGTGTTACCACTTTCTCTTGTATTACTTCAATTTAAACAAAAAGCAGATTGTTTCCCTTATTTCATTCTTTTGTTTGTTTTGCACATGACCTTTTTCTTCAAGTGTTGCTGAAGTGTTGCAGCTACCAGCAGATTTTTGTGTCTGCATGCTTTATCTAGTCTTTGCATTGCAACGTCTTCATTATTGCAGCATCTCTTCCCGTATATTTGTAATTCTCCATCTAGCTATTCAGATCTATAAATAGCATCATATGGGTGAAATATAATTCTATATCCAAAATATTTAACAGGTTTTAAGTTTCTGTCCCTATTAGTTTTGAATGAGCTGTGTCAGTATGATAGGATGTCTGGAATGTGTGGTTTAGCATGTAGGGCATGAAAAAGAAAACAGTTCATAACTAATAGTTGTTTTCTATTATATTTTATAACCATCATATTTGCAATCATTGTATTTATGAGCCTGCAAACTGGAGAAGGGCAGGCAGAGATCAGAAATGTAAAGGCAGCAGCTGTCTCAGTCTGCCCTGATTGCAACGCAGATAGTGAGCAGCCATGCAAGGACAGGTGAATGGACACAGCCCTTCCACCCAATGCTGCCTACCTCACTCCACCTCCACACTGCTTCCCATGTGCCCATCACAGCCACTTCAGCAAGGAAGGCCTGAATAAACTCAGAAATAGAAGATCACGGGCTGTCTTTGAAGGATACAGCTGTATTTCATGTAAGAGAGATAAAGTAGCTGAGGCAGAAAGACTGTCACTTGCCCAAGGTTTTAAATCAAAGCAGCAACAAAACCACTAATTAGGAGCCACGAGTTCGTGATTCACAGCCTTCCCTCATTGCCCGGATGCTGGCACTTCACCATTCTTTTATCTTTTTTCTGTCTTTTTATTTTTTTTTCAGAAAGTTAACTGCAGTTGTGAATTGTAATTCATCTCCTTTTGAAAGCCCAGGGCATGAAAGCCTCGACATGCACTGTAAAGCATGGCCAGTGGTACAAGCCTGTCTCTTGAAAATTGAGAATAGGATATTGAGCTCAGTTTTGTGTATTAAAATGAAATATTTATCACAAGAATTTTAGGGAAAAGGATGCTGAAAGGTCAAATTTTCCATTATGGTCTAGCATCAGAAAAGACAGCACAGATCTTCAGAGAAAAGCTGAGGTAAAAAAATTACTTTCTTCTTAACCTTGCTGTGTGGACTCTTCATTTATTTCAGCAAACAGTGTCCTATTGCTATTCGACCCCTTGGCCCTATTGACATTCGACCTTTTTTTTTCTTTTAACTTTCATTAATTCTTCCACACTTGCAGGTGCACTTTTTTTGCATGCTCAGGGGCAGCTCCGCAAAAGTAAAATCTTTACAGAGGGAATTCTTTTGTAGCTTTTTCCACTCTCTGATTCATTGTAAAGTTCATTTAAAAAAAATGTGTGAATCTTCCACTCACTCCCACCTGATTAAAGTTAAACCTTTACTGCAGCTTCCCAGATGCCCTCTCTGCAGTGTATGGGCTGGGTAAAACCTGAAAGATATTTTTTGCAGCTTTCTGGTTGCTCAGCCTATTATGCCTTTATATTCTTCAGCCATTTCAGACTTTCAGCCAATGCTTTGTTTGAATCCTGTCCATCCTTCCCTTGCATTTCGGTCATTGTTATCAACTCATGTTTGTTTTTAGGAACAAATGAAACCCCCTCACCATGAAGGAAGAGGTCTTTTATGAGGTTCTCTTCTAGTAATTAAAACAATGCTCTCCTTCTCTTGGGGTTCCCTTGAAATATTTCTATGCCTTACAAAGCATGATTAAACTTGCTTTTATTTTGCCCTTAAAGCTTTGTAGTTTGCCTTGTCCTTGCTGTTATCTGTGGAGAGGTCACACCCCAAGTCTTGCATCCTGTCCGTTTTGCACCAAACACAAAAATGCAGAAAATCAGCTCCCTGTTACAAACACAATATAGAAGACCTAGAGAGGGAAGGGAGGTGGTATACACTGCAGAGTGATGTTCACAAAGCAAAAAACAGGTTCTAGGAGTTTTAGTATAGTGCAGCCTGTATGAATCATGAAGAGGCGTTATCAACAGCAATACCAGACGAGTAGGGAAAAGAGAGCACTACACTGAAGAAATTGAAAAAGGAGATAAGTGAGAAAGGCTTGTGAAGTGACACCATTTCATCTCAGTTAGATTTTAATTTTGATGGACAGTGATAGGAAGTTGGATGTAAACATTTTTTTCATGGTGGCTCCAAATAAGTATTGACTCAGATTAAGAGACTCTGAAAAATACTCTGAGATCTTAGAAGGCAGCAATAGAAGAGACCCATTATTGGTCCGCTGAGTCATTTCTAACGCAGAATATTATCTCCATAGTGTATTTTTCCATTGACGTAGTTACTTGGAAAACAATTTAAGCAAATTTTAAGTTTTGAAAAGCTGTCTTCTGGGCTTTGTTTTGTTTTTCTCACAAAGGTGGCTTTACCTAGACAAAACAAGACAGTTGGCATATCTGAAGACGGAAGTTTCAGGACTCCAGCCATGTAGTAAACTAAATTCTGTTTTTACTGCTGATGACTAAAATCAGGAAAACCTAAAGCAGGTGGTAGCATCACCTACTGCAACCTTGTAACTCAGACAGAGCCTCCAAATTTCACATTAGTTCAGCAAGCACAAGTAATACAAAACAAAACAAAGCACACTTTTCTATAAGTTTTTTAAAAGTTGTTTGGTTCTTTTTTGGGGGGTTTGCTGGTTTTTTTTTTTTTGCATTAAAGTTTTTAAGTGACTGTTCAGTTGGAAAGTCTTTCCAATTGTCTTCAGTTAGACACTAAATATTTAAGGGGAAAGGGCAATATCTACTCTTTAAGTAGTCATCTAGACAAATAAAATGGAACACAAGAGCCTCTATTCCTGAGATCAGACTAGATTCAGTTGTATATACTTCTTTCATGTCTTAGATACCTGCTGCCTATTTGCATTTAGTTCTTGATGCTGGGGAAGGAGATGGACACTATTGCATTCTTCTGTGGTACAGGGGTATTATTATTATTTAGCATAAAGAGGTAAACTAGTGTCTCACTCAAGCACTGAGTTGTCAATCATCAGATTCTGTTGATTATTATCTAAAGAATTATTTAAATCTTCTGTGGTCCTTAAGCTTATACCAGATCCTTTTAAATGACATCGTCACCTGTATTTGGCATTATTCTCCACCTTTTTCTAGGAATATTTTTTTCCTGTTTCTTTTCAGAAAAGCTGTTTTGTTTTATTTTTCAGGAGGGTCTTTTTCTTCATTTTGCCTTTTTTTTCCCGTAACACACACAATTTTTAGACATGTAAAAGCTGTGGTTGGACCTAGGATGAAGGATATTGAAATTCTACTTAATTCTAATTCCATATAACCCTTCCCCCCCCCAGTTTTAAATTCTTCAGCCAGATTGGGTGGTTCCCATGGCAAGCCTGTCTCAGAGCTGCAAATTCTGCCTAGCTGGATCTCTGGGCTGCAGCCATGCTCCTAAGGAGCAGAGGGAGGGATCCAAAGCAAAATTAATTTGTTTCCCCTGCTGAGTTCTGGTGAAGCTTTGTTGGGATCAAAACATCTTCATAAAACATCTTGACTCCAGTGAAAAGGAGCCTGAAAATGCTGGATATTTTTCCAAGCAACATTGGTGTTAGCAAGATTTCTTTTCAGTTTTGCCATGAATGCTTGGCATTATGCAAGTGCTTGATTGGTGTGAACTATTTCTTTTTCATCTGCTCATGGGTTGTCTTTTACCTGATATGCTATGCTTCTAGAATACTTTTCAAGCAACTGTTGGCTTTTCACCCATTTCAACAAATTCAGACAAAATAATATTCCTTTTAATTTTGCTGGTATTAACATTTTTCCCACCGGCGGTATGCGCCTAAGCAGCTGTTGTAATAAACGTACTGAATGTTTGGGTGTATTGATACATCGTGTTGTAGGAGGCTGAGGATGATGAAATACATGTAAGATTAATGAAGAGAAACAATGCAGTGTTGGTAGCTGATAAAAAAAATCTTGAACATGTTTAGATAAATAATCTCATAAAAAATGCAGGTTAAATACCAGGGAATGTTAATTACTTACAATATAATGAGGAAATTAATTAAGGCACAGCACAAGTACAAAGTAAGAATGCCTGTTGCTTTTCTCAGCAGATAATTGGTAGCTTTGAAATACTGAGAAAAGCCAAGCCTGAGACATAGAAGGCTATTATAGGGCCTATTATTTCATGTAGAAGTGAGTTGTGGGCATGTATCAAAAATAAAGTTAACTTCATAAAGGAGCCTTTAGAAAAATGATACATATTAAAAAAAAAAAATAGAAGAAAGAAGTCAGTAAAATGGTACGTGCAGTGAAATCCCAGCAATTAAAGCAGGCCAGGCATGTAGTTAGAATCATAGAATCACAGAATGGTTTGGGTTGGAAGCTACCTTAAGGATTATCTAGTACCAACCCCCCTGCCACGGGCAGCGACACCTTCTACTAGACTAGGTTCCTCAAATCCCTATCAAACCTGCTCTTGAACACTGCCAGGGATGGGGCGTTAGGCAATTAGGATGATGAATCATCCTTCCAATTATCTTCTGAAAGATTACCAGCTCAGTGGAGAAGATTGAGCAAAATACATAATTTCTCAATGTGAATTATCAACAATAGGAGGAATATATTCTTGGCTAAAAAAGTTTGGACTAGTTGTGGGAAAGGTTAAGGAAAAGGTTTTGTTTGTTGTGGGGAAGGATCTTGTGATCAGGGAGACGATAACAATCTTACATATATGTTGCTACAGTAGAATGTCTTAAAGATTTCAGACAGAAGGACTCTAGTAATCTGTTATAAACACAATGTTCTTGCTTAGTGTGCTGGCTAGAGATTTTTCCAATTTGTACCTGGCAAGCAGGCAGCTGGTTTCTACCACTATACCTGTACAATTTATGTCTTATAATCTGATAAATCATGATATAAGGGTTTTATTTTTCAGACTGATTTTTTCCTTTCTATAAGTGTATCATATTCCTTCTATTTATGGTCGAATGGATAGAAGGAGTAATGATTAGGAGAAACAAGTACAACACACAGACTGAGCAGTGATTTACAGATATCATGTTAGTTCTGTGTTTGGGAGTTATTTTAATGGGGTTTTGCTTGTTATTTATAACTTTTAATTGGAGTTTTGAGAAGAAGAGAGATGTTGCTGTGTGAGAAACCAGAAAACAGCTGGGGATGTTCTAGAGGCTCCTAGGTATACCTGGGACTGGTTCCATGTGTCCAGAACACCACTAGCCTAAATTAGCAAATGGCAAAGCAAGCCCTATCCTGTCCTGCTGTCCTGGACAACATTATTCATGGACACAATTATACTGCCATGAAGTGTGATTTCCACAGATTAGTTGATATACTTAGCTCCAGTACCAATGGCAACAAAGCTGCTGCTGTTCAGGTTTCAGTGAAGGTTCTACCAGGACCCTGTGTATATTCCTGGTGGCTGAAGCCCAAATTGCTGTTGCTTAACAACTGTTGATTCCTAACTATATTAAAGTTACATGTGCTATGAACAAACCCTAATCCATTCTTAATAGAAAGACATACAATATGAAGTAAGTGTGTGTATAAATGATAACAGAGGCCTGAAGATGAACCAAAGCAGTTAATCATCATGTGGGAGACGGAAAACTATAGAAGTGATCTTGATAACATAGGAGGCCTTGCCCTCACTACCTAGTTGATGTAGTAAAGTTTGGGGAGTGGATTTGAGTGGAACATTTAGTGGTTTTTTTTATACCAGTGAAAGCATTCCACCAAAATATGTCCTGTTCCATTTCTTCAAAAGGTGCCAACTTTTAGCCACTGATAATTCTCCTTTGATCTATAAATCTGAAAACTTTAGATGAAGTTCCATGGAGAAAATTCCCCTTTTACATCCCTTTTATAGAATGACCTGTAAAATAATATCCTCATATATTTGCATTTGGGTTGTACAAATGATGGTAATTTCAAAGTAAGTGCAGAGGATATTCAAACAGGTACTGGAACTAGATGGTCTTTAAGGTCCCTTCCAACCCAAACCATTCTATTATTATTTGGAATATTGAACATTTGCTTTGTACTGTAGTTTTTCACTGTCAGACAACTTGTCAGGATTGCAGGTCTTCAGAACTGCAACAAAACTGTGTGGTGGGTTGACCCCAGCCAGCAGCCAAGCCATCTATAGAGCTTCTTACTCATTCCTCTCTCTCATGGGACAAGGAGAAAATAAAAGGAAGGCGAGAATACTCTTGAACCAAGCTAATGACAGTTTAATAGAAAAAGCAAGGGCTGCATGTGCGAGCACAGAAAAGAGAGGAATTCATTCACTATTTCCCAATCAGCAGGCAGATGTCCAGACACTCCATGGAAAGCAGGGACTTACAACCCATAACAATCACTTGGGAAGACAAGTGCCATAACCACAAACATCTGTGCTTCTTCCTCCTCTTCTGTATGGGCTGGCACAAAAAAGCTAGCTTCATCCCAGCCAGACCCAGCAGAAACTGAAACTTTCCTTTCTTGCTTTTCCCTTCTTCCTTTTTTTGCCCTTCTCCCTTTTTTTCCCCTTCTTCCCTTTCCTTTTTTTCTTTTTTCTGTTTTCTATGAAAGGCTGAAGAGGGGTATGGCAAGTAATGGCAATGTGACAAACCCAAACCTATTCTGCTTTTTCTGTTCTATTTGACGTACTTGTCTTTTGGCATGTTGAATCAGTCTCCCTTTGTCTTAACGAATATTTACTCATTTAAATTCATTTCAATAGCTCGAACAGAATAAACTAGAAAATATCAGGACCAGAGAGTCAAGATACTTTAAGCACTTGATAAGAGTATGAGGGACTTGCTTTCTAACCCCAAACCTGACCCAGATAAAGTAACAGCTGACAGCTACTTCTCCTAGGCTGAATCAATATCAAAATTAGCAGGGTCTTCTAAGGCAGATTTCCTTCTCTCTGTGACTGAAAGAAGAGACCTTGATACATTGCTGCAAAAAACCTTAGGTCTCAATGAATTTATATTTTCCAAGAACAGTTTAAAAAAAAAAAAAAAAGAAAACCAGAAAAACAACAACAAAAACTTTGTGTATCCATCAAGGAGTAAGTCATGTAAAAATTCCTCAGGAAATCCAAAAGGATGGGATGGGATGAATACAATCAGGCATGCTCAGAGGTCATGTTTGGAATAAGAAATTGCAGTCGTGTGTACAGCACAGAGCATAGCCATTGGTGCTTTCAGAGGTGATCATCCATACTAACTTCCTGTGGGAGATGATTCCACATATAAGAACTGAGAGTGCAGCAGTCAACTTTAACCCATTAAATGCGTTTCATTCTAGAAATTGATGGCTAGAAAGTGATTGATTATGATGCTGCTTCTCAGGGTGACATCTTTTTGCTGTGTTCAGTTTTAGCTGCCACTTTCACACAGTCATGTTCTTCCTGCCATGTGTAAATACATGGTGGGTTTTCACCACACAAATGGCCTTTGCCATTTTCCTCTGGTCTGACTCAAAATAAAGTTTAACCAACTGAAGATCTGTATGAACAGACTGCATAATTCCACTCAAATTAGCTTTATGTTCTGGGTCCAGGGAATGAATACAAAAAGTTACTTTACTTTCAAAATAAGGCCATTAGTAGTCATTAAAGCAGCAGTCAAAAGCAGGCAGCATTACAGCTGCATAAAAAAATGGAAGTGGAAGTGAAACATTACTACTAATCACTGCCATTGTCCTGAAAGAGCAGAAATTAAGCACTGATTTAAACTCATTTTAAATCCCATTATTGAGAGACCTAATTGCTAAAAATGTGGAGGCCTTACTCATGGATTTCTATAGAACAAAACCAGCTTTGCATTCTGAAACACTCACAAATGTCCTTAAGAGATACCAATGACAGCCTAGGAACCATATCCGGTTGCATGGGTAAATAATGGGTGTATAGAGACAAGTACTGTCTTGCTGATGTTACTTGACTTTAATGGGGTGAGAAGCTGACAGGTTATTTTATTCCCCTTGCACTTTTATTCTGAGATGACAAAGGAGAGGTGAAAGTTTTGTAGTGATGGACACCTCTCCTGTGGGAATTGACAGAATTTGCTAATTCATTTTCATCCAATGAGATTGTCACCACCAGCCTGGGCTTGATTTGAGCAGTGCATCAGAAATTAAAATCTCCATGTTCCATTTGCAGCTCTCTGCCCTTTCTGGTGCCCTTATTTATGGACTTAAATAAACAAAGGTATGGAGAAGCAAAATGGGCCCAACAGTAATCATTTGTTTTCTGTTTGTAATGTGAGCTTGAAGACTCTTATGTAAGCATTTCTTCTCCTTCCCCAGAAAATGCAGCCATGAAATAACTATATGTAACTTCCCAGCAAAAAGCAAATGTTTATGGATGTCCTGAACTGTTATTAAAGTAAGGTTGGTCAAAAAATAGGTTTCAATTGAAAAATACTGTGCTCACGATAATGATACTGCCCAATGTAACTCTAAATTCAACTGTGTTAATTTCCTGTATATTTTGTGTCTGTGATTACCAGATCAAAGTGAGGGCCCTGCCATGCCACTGGGTTGCTGTAGCTTAGCAAGTGATCACATGATCACTGGTCTGCTGAGCCTTGGTAACTGAACTTGCTTACACCATTATACTCCTAGCAAATACGAGCTAATTCCGGGTACTTTTACCACCCCCAGGCTATGGCCTAACTGATTTTACTTACCTTACAGGCACATGGATAGTTATACCAGCAGAGCTGATACATTTAAGCACATTAAACCATCAAAATTTGATCAGGTATCTAAACTATTATTATTCAACCCTTTTTTTTTTAGCTGAATTTGTCAGCTGTGTGAGTTCCTCCAAAGAACAAATTGGATATATTCCTGACTGTGCAATGTTGCCAGGGCATGAAAAGGCCAGGCTGACACCTGTCTAAAGTATCTTTAGCTTATTGCAGGTACAGGAGAAGAAAGAGCTCATGTGCTTAATGTCAGTGATTTTGGCTCTGTGTGTGTGTTTGCTCTCGTACAGACCTCAATGAGAAATTCTTCTCGTGAACAAGGTCTGGAAGCTGTTTTACTTGGGTTGCTCGAGTAGGATTAGCAACACATAAATGTGAAAGAAATTTAGGTCATCCTTGTCCCAGTGTAGCAGCTACAAACATAATTGCAGATAAGAAGGTGACCTCAACAAATACCACCTTTGCTGAGAGAGCAAATATTTATTTTCAGTTTCTCTGTTCCTTTTTAACCAATCACAACAATCTGGCTTAATGTCATTTTGCTCTAAGCCATCAACTGAAGAATACAGGTGAAGAGCCCAGCCATCCCAACACTCCCATTTGTCTTTAGAAAGATGGGCTGCACAGTGATCAGTCCAGAGCTGCCCCCTCCTCTCTGTTATTAGTAGAAGACAAAGGTACCCAGGCTTCAAGGTGCTTCAGTGAAAAGCCTACGCTTGTGAAATGAAATTAAAAATTCCTTTCTTCTGGTGAGATCACTCCAGCAAATTTGAGGATTAGGAACTTGAGGATTAGGAACCAAGCATGTGCACACTTTCTTGCAACATCCTAAATATTGATTCTGCCCACCCCAGATTACACAGTTTATCACTTTACTTTCCAATTTCACTGGCCACAAACAGAATTGATTCTCCCGCACCTTCATTTCTGGTTTTGTCATAGGGAAAGTCCAAATAACCCAGCAGCTGCACAAGTTGTAGTTGAATGGCACCACCACCAAGAAGAAAGGTGCACCTCAGCCCCAGTGTCATTGGTTTTAAAATGTATTGTGTCAGTGTGTTTGTGTATCCTAGGCAGTCACAGGAATACATACTATATATTGCACAGGCTCTAGAGCAATCAGAGAGAAACTGAGCAGGGTTGCACTCACTGTGTGGAGTGCTAAGCAAATGCATTAGTGAGAAAGCTGTCTGTGGTGAGGTAGTCAGCAGAAGCCTTTTCTTAGTAAAGCGCAGCCTTCCGGAAGCTGAAACTGTTTATGGGTCAGTTCCAAATTTCTTCTTTAAGTAAGAATGTGGGGGGAAAAAAAAAAAAGACTTTCAGTTGTTGAAACACCCCTTTTTGACATTTTTAGAAGTTTCATTTTTTCCAGCTTGTACATGTGTTGCTTCACATCTCTTTTAACTTGTGAAAAAACTCAAAACTGTATGGAATTATTTTGAAAATATAGAAGTTTCTTTCATTTTAGACTCTTAACAATTTTATTAATATTAATTCTAAGTCAGGATTCCTTAATTTGAAGTTGAAGATTGCTATGGGAAGGGAAAACAGTTTCTTTGCTGCTTCTAATTACCTTCAGTCCTTCATTAAAGACATTGTGGTATTTATAACTCAGTATAGCATACAACCGGGAGTACACATGCTTGCACAAAGTCTTCAGGTGAGCTTTAACCTGTAAAATATTACTTGCATCTCAACAGTATTATGGCCGAGGGTGGAAGCAGAAGAAGAATTAAAGAAAGGAAAGAGTGGTGGGAGAGTGTTAAAGGGAAAAAAGAAGGAAAAAATAAAGCAAAACTCTGAAGGAGATGGGGAAAAGAAGGGCTATGGGACAAGGGAACTGGTTAAAGCTGAGAAAGGTGAAAGGAAGCAGATGACAGAGCAAGGCTTGCATTGCAAGTGCACTGTGGGAGACGGGAGGAAAGGAGGCTATGGCAACTAGTGACCAATCACCGGAAAATACATTAAGTCTAAGGGATGGATCTGAGCCACTGAGCATAACTTCAGTAGTATCCACAGGACGATGAAAACAAAGGATAGAGAAATGAGGTATCCTGATCCATCAGTCTTTGCCTGCTATACCTGCTCCAGACCTCTCTTTAAGAGGAAATTTTGTTGGGGTTATTGCTATTTTTGAGAGGGAAAAATGGCTCATTTAAAAGGTGCTGGCATTCCATATCTGCTTATATTGCCAAAAGGAAGCTACATATTATATTTTATATAATCATATTTACTAAACTTTAAAAAAAACCCAGTGTCAGTCATGCCAACACAGCGTTTAACAAAAGTCATCACCAAAATTAGCTTGTGTAGGAATTAACATATTTGAGCCTTCCTTCTGCTCTCCTTTCAACCTTTCACATATAGAGAAACCCATACACATCTCATCTCTGGTAATATAGAACTTCATCATCCAATGTCAAAAGGCCTTACTGAGGGTTTTCAAAGCTGCAGCTACTAATAGCTAATTTCAGTTTTCAGTAGAACTACTGACTTTGCCCTCACAGCCCAGCAGGGTCAAAGGTTTTTTATGCCAAATGTCTCCTACCACGGTAGATCAGTGTAACAAATGCAGTTGTTCTCTAATATTAAATGATATTATTTACTGAACATTTGAAAGACAGGGACGGTGCTCAGACCTTCTGCCTTACCATAAAGCAAAGCTGTAAAAACATCATGCCATGACTCGCTAGTAATAATGATTGTAGATCTGATTGTGTTTTTCCAAACAGTAAAGGAAATACAGTGGGAGCATATGTAGTCGTAACCAGAAAATGGAAAGGTTACAAACCCCATGTTTGACATTAGAAATTTCAGTAATTGTTAAGGAGAGTCTTAAAGAAATGCTTTTCCTCAAAGTGCATTTGAAATTAATTTGAATATTGAAAGGGCTAATTTCATCTAAGTTTATTTTTTCTAAATGTATGCTTCATTTTCCGTGCGTGTGCAGAAGATAGAAAAAAGATCATTAAACACATACAGCCTTGCAGTAAGACAAAGTTTCTGTGTTTTGTCTTCACAAACCAGGAAAGTCCAGAGACATTTTTTTGTGTATTTCTAGGAGAGGTGTAAGCCAATTTTTCTGACTATACTCCTCTTTCAGTACTGGACTTTGTCCTACACTTTGTCCTGGCATTCTTCCTCACTTTGGTCTCTTTCATATAATGTTTTCATATAATTTCTTCAGGTGTTTTAATAGACTCAGTGAGCATTTTACGTCTCTGACATCACAGTAAAGCCTTTGCAGCTGCACAAAATCATTCTAACTGTGTTCCTGACCTGCATTTTCATGCTGCCAAGGCCCAAGGTAAACTTCTTGGGCCTTCTCAGGTGTCTACTGTGAAGGCAGCTACAAGTCCTTCTAAGGGCTCTCATAGGAGGTGGAAGATGAATGCATACAAAAGGCAGTTGTTGCATTTTACCTGGGGTGAGGAAAAAGGATGGATTCCAAAGAGCTGTAGGAGGGAAGAGCTAAAGGTTTTTCTGGGGTGTCCAGAAGTCTTTGGCTCACAGAGTAAGGGTCATTGTTCACAATAATTATCTAATATATTCTTTAATATTCCCACTTTTTAATATTGAAGCGTTGGGATTCCTCTCACAGATATGGAAAAGCAATAAGAGGTAAATGGCTCATTCAGAAACTTGACAGAGTCATTCAGCTTTCAAAAATTGAGGAAGAAAGAGCTTTTAGGAATTTCCTAGGCTGTTTGAAGCTCACGATCACACAGAGCTGTGCCTGAACACAATGTGTTCTCACTGGCTCACTCTTTTTGCTTGCAGTTAGGGTTGTTAATTTTGATAAGGGGAGGTAGAATTATTTAACGGAATTAGTAATTTAAATTCTGAAATGACTGAAGAGTGAATCTGCTTTAAAACTCCACTGCATTATCCAAAACCTCTTTGCATTTGCTACTTGATGACAGGCAAGGAAAAGGAACTTGCAGATCTCTAGGGTAAATGGGATAAGGCAACTCAGAAAGGCTTCCAAGGAGCAAAACAACCCTGGCTGGCTCAGAAAAGGCTGCTGTGGGGAACCAAAACCTTTCAGGGTGATCACCACAATATTGCTAAGGCAACCTATGTTTTGTGGATGATTTTCAGCTGCCAAAACTGGGAGGTGGGAGTTGGTGCTGCCAAGACCAAGATGACCCCTGACACCTTCTGTGATCACCTGCAATACATTTCATTTTATGCTTTTTCCAAGATAGGACCTGAGGGATGCAGCCAGCTTCTTTTCCTTGATTCAATAGGCTGTGTGCCTGGCTACTCTATTTGATAGTTGAAGCCTGGTTTCACAGTCCTGCTATCTGGAACAATGATGTATAAAAGTGGACAGGCCAGATGAAAACAAGAAACCAGGAATTCCTCTGTCCTGCTTTTCAGTGGGGTGGGGAGCATGACCATTTGGTTTTGGCAGTCTTGGTGGTAACCTGAGCTAAGTAAAATGCTGGGATTCTTCAATATTTATTAGCATAATATATAAGAGAAATGTGTTTGTGTTTGGAATGCCAAACAATTTGTCTCTCTTGGGCACAACTTAATATGAATAATGAATTCTCTGAGTTATGGAATGGTCAAATGAAAATATTAAAAAAGCAGAGAACCGCATCATGCCACTGGAAAAACTCATACTGTAAAGCTATTTGAATTTCTGTCTGCTGTGTATGAAAATGGCATAGCAGAGTAAAAAAATGTACAGAGAAAAGAGAGAAGGATGATGAAAGATTTAGAACAGCTTTGCCATAATAAAATACTAAACAGATTTATTCCTCAGTTTGAAAAAGGCAGGACTGAGGCAGGGATATGGTAGATGTCTACACAATTATAAATAATATAAACATAGTGAATAGGGATCAATGATCCATTATTTTTCACAAGCAAAGAACTACGGATACCTAATTAAATTATCAGGCATCCTGATAAACAAACAAAAAGGAAATTCTGTTTCAAATAAAGCATAATTAAATTGTGAGGTGCACTGGCACAGGATGCAGTAGAGGCTATCAGTATAAATGGGCTCAGAGAAGATTAGATGAATCCATAGAGGATAGATCCATTGGTGGCTATTAAAAACTATGGTCTAGATTAAACTTCTATCTCAGGAAGTCCCTTCAGCGCTGATTGCAGGAAGTTGGAAAGGTATTCTAGCAATCTACATATTTGCCTTGTTTCCAGCAGCATCCACTTTGAGCCAGTGCTGCAGTCAGCATACCAGGATAAACAGATCTTTGCCGGATCCATCAGGAACACATTTATGTATGTGACAAAAAATAAGAACAAAAAAAGAGAGGGCATGATGAAAAAAAACAAAACTTAATTAATCAGCAACTTCCTCTTAGTGTTGGTACTTTTCACACAGGCCTCTTACAAAGGCAACCTCAATAACCTTAAATCTCCTACTATCATCTGTAATTTCTGCTTCAACTAGAATTTTCCCAGCCATGCTGTGCTTCCTTGTATTTGTTGCTTACCAGAATGCTATCAAAACAACACACAAGAATGTTCTATTGACAATATTGCCACCTGGTCTGCATCTGCAGTAGTAAATTAAACAGTGTCAGGACAAAGGCCCAACAAATAGGAATTCAGTTATTTATAATGTTGGTTAGAGAGGTCCCTGTCTCAGTTTTAAGCTTGGCCAACTAATTTTCACTGTCCCAAATAATTTGCAGGCTGGACTAGGGAGTTAGCACAAGCAAAGCACCATTCCCAGTAACAGTTTGGAGTTAATGTAGTAGTGTAGTAACGGAGACAGCCTGTTCTTGGATATATGGCTAGACCATGCCAGTTGGCCTCATGGCCAGAGAAGAGGCCTTTGCCATGCCTAATTTACTACTGAGATGATGTATTATTGATTGCGTGTAACCTCTTGGAGATCAAGGAATAGGTTGGCGCAGGTGACTTTGGCCACCTGGGGAAGGTCCAAACCAAGCCAGTTAGCTTTCAGGAGGGGTGAGGGGCCACAATGGCATCCAGGCATGCAAACATTGGTCATTTCTCTTAGGTCAGGATCAGCGGAATGACAGCTTTCAGTGATACATAATGATGTAGCAGACTGGGGACGTCTTTGGTAGGGTCAAAAGCCACCTGCTTTAACTGGATAGCAGGCTAGTGGATTTTGAGATGCAGGAGATATCTCTTCTAGATCTTTAAGTATCTCTAGTCTGGTTCGGTTTCCTCAGATGACGTAGTGATCTGGTGAGAGCCCTGTATTAGTACTCTGGACACATTTTATGCTCTGTAATTAAGTGATCAAATGAAGTTGCACCTGCTGTCTAATCCAGACATTTTAGGGCCTACGTTTTCTTTCATCTATTGTCAGAGTTAATATGCCAGGTGCTATACAAGAGAGAACTAAAAGAACAACAGCTACCATAGGGAGCTTAGAGGCTGAAAGAAAAGCACACACAGGGAAAAAAAATTGGTGGGAAGTCTACAGCAGGCCAGTAATTAATAAATTAAAATCCAATGAACTGAGAAGTTCAATATCAGTCGCAGTTCAGTCTTACTCTTGTATTGTGATGGAGAAGGCAGTTAATTGATTGTAAGTCTTGCTGATGGAGTCTTTTAAAGTATGTGAGCAACAGCTCCACTGAGACTAGGGCCTATTTTGTGGATGGCTAGGCAATGGGAGAAGTATGGTTAGGAGATGGAAACAGCATGTCTGGTTATTAAGAGCAGAATGATAGAATGACTGAATAAAAAATGAGGGCCAACATAGAAGCATATCTTGGTGCAAGACTTCGAAGGTGAAGAAAGAGGGTTTAAAACTGGTACCTCAGTCTCAGAGAGTAGATTGAGTGGTTAAGAGTGAGATGATAAAATTTGAAAGATGGGTAAAGTTATTATTAAACTGAGGAAAAACAGCAATATCAGATGGTTTCTGTGCAGCGATTGTCAAAATGCTCTCTGAGACCACAGGCAGACAGGAACAGGATAGAAGAGACCGTGTGTCCATTAGCTAGTACAGAAACTTCACTTCTCTGACCCAGAACACAAAGTAACATCCTGCTGACCTGCAATCCAGTACCAAGGGCAGCTCAGGCACGATTCGGAATTGACCCTCAAGAGATTAACTGCATCTCCTTTACCCAAGTTTCACACAGCTGCAATTATTGTGGCCTTCAGAAGTTTCATTTTGGATTTACGTTGGACTGTAACCTCTTCTCTAGAGATGGAAAACTGAGTAGGAGAACCTAAGTCTCCTTCTTTGCTTGTCACTCATCAGGGACACATCACACGCCTGAGCAATGGCAGCAGTCATCCCTACCACAGCTCAGGCCCTTGGCCAGATGAGGTCCAAAGCAACCAGAGCTTCCTAGGAAACGTCTCCTTAGCAGGGTAAGAAACAGCACAAGCTGGGGCCCACTCCTGGCAGACATCCAGCTGTTTGTGAGGACAAAAGCTGTGCCCTGTCAGCTCGCTCTTGGGCACTGGCCCATGTCATTTCCCACTGTACTTGTCATAGCCTCAGCATTGAATGAGCCATTTGGATCCCTTAATCTGGTTCCAGCTAAGCAATGTCTCCTGACATTTCCAAGCTTAATTCTGGAGAACTTCAGCTGTGAAAGGCTGCTATCAGTGTTGAGTTTTGCCTGAGCAGCATTGCACTGGAATGCATGACAGATCCATTCCATTTTTAAAAAAGGAAATGAGATACTACATGTAAATGACAGTTTGTGCTCTCCTATTTATGCAGATCACAGCATCATTTTACTATACATTCAGCTTTCACAGAAGCAGACATCTTTGCACTTCTAAGCCTATTATATTTTGTCACTATTTTGAGTCCTGTTGAGCGTGAAGACTTCTCTCGCTATTGTGTAGTTTCAGTTTCCAAGACAGGTTTTTACTTTCTTTTTAGACCAGTCTATGATGTAGTAGTTTGTGTGTTGAGAAGGGGTTTTAACCAGTAACTGTGTCCTTTGCCAGTGGTCTGTGTGTTCTGTACATTAAAACCTTAAATTTTAAATCACCCAATTTTCATAATCTCATTATTTTTGCAATTCATTGCCCATTGAAACGTTCCATGCTAAGACTACCATTTTCCTCTATGCCTGCTGGTGTAGAACATTCTATCAGTAGGCAAAGAACAAGCTAAAATACTATAGCTCTAAGAGATAGAGGAGGTGAATGACATAAAATTAATGCATGCATTTTGTGGCACTTGAATTTCAGCACGCATGAGAATTCTGTGATAATCTGACTTCATCACCATGAGATATGAAGGTTGCTGTTGTACTCATGAATGAAACATGTGCTTTTCATTTCTATGATCAATAATAAAACCAGTAATTTCTGGGAAAACGCTAAACTGAATAAACAGACCATGTATGCGTGCTGCAGAATTTGAAGTACAGTTTGACCTCACACAAAGATTTCTTTGTAATACTGAAGAGCCACTGAGACTTCAGATTAATTTATGCTTCATAAGTGCAGAATACAAAAATTGAATCTCTTCAAGGGCTGAAGGACCTGACAGTAGCCTTTTGAAAAGACAGTCTAAACAATGAATTAGTAATGTGAATAGGTAAAGTCATAAAATATAAAGAAATAAGAAGTACTTATGCATAGGAAGTAAGTTAATCACTAAGAAAGAGCTACTCATATCCCTCATGCAGATTCACAAACCTAAGGGAATCACAAAGGAATTCTAAGTTCCTTTGAAAGATTTGCAATTGACTCTATTCAAAATAGAATATAGCTTTTGCAGGATGGAAATTCTAACATTCTTGTGCTCTCTATAGGCTCTTCTAGACAACAGGCTCACTGACATTAACAAATGTATTCATGTATTCATTTATTTCTACCAGAAAGAAATGAATTCTAATCTTAATTCTATGGATACTTGAGGCAGAAAGAGATTTACAGAACTGTCCAAATTTGCACAGGAATTCTTACAGTAAAGTCAAAATCTGACTTATGAACCCCGTTGCATGACCTTTCCCTTTCACTTTGAAAAGGAAATTTATTTTCTTCTTTTTTTTCTCAAACGCACCAAATCCATAAATGTTTATTCTAAAAATAGTCTAGTTTTAGCCAGAGCTTGTGAGAATAATGCCAACTTCTTGCAAGGGAGAAATAGTGTTGCACATTTTATTTTATTTGGATCATTCCATTAGGGTTTCTGAATTTATATTCATATAACTTTGGAATAAATTAATACCTTCTTTTTCAAAAATGCAAAACTACTGTTCCAATGTAAAAATTCTTTATGATGAAGTTAACAGTAAGACCTTCTACCTACTTACATGAATGTGAAGGAACCTTACAAATATTTTTGTTATAACTCTCATTTGATTCCGTACTCCTGAGCACCAAATTAGAGGACAGGCATATGAGTTACACAATATAGGCAAATCATGTGAGCAAAATCTCCATGGAAACTGCCTTATTTGTACTTTTATTTAATTAGAGCTGTCCATTGCTTCTCCAAATGAAATTTAATTTAAATTCATGCACCAATCATTTTTAAAATTGTGTCTGACTTTTTATCTGTCACTTAATGAGATCTCGTGTAGGCTGTATTTTAGCAGAGAGTTTATTTAACAATTGAGTTTATAAACAAGATGTTTATTTGACAGCTCAGCTTATTCAACATTCTTAATATCCTCAGGACTTATTTTCTATGCAATATCTACCCATTGTTATCACTTGTATATTCTTAACCTTATGAATTTTCAAACCCAGGAACAATTATTTGAGAATATCTGCATGAGTATATTCACCCATTTTTTCTTACTGTGAGATAATTGGGAAAAAATCATATGAATGTGCTATCAAATGAAAAGTGCAACCAAGACAAGGAAATACACAAAATGCATATATTTGTTAAATGGAGCATTGAAACAGGCAAAACAGCATGTCTGTTGTAAACTGAATCACAAAAAATGGCTTGCCTGATAGAGGGATTGGGGTGCTCTTAAGGAAAGTCTGAGTTGGTTCAAACTTACAGGAATGTCTGTCTGAGGATATGAGGAACATGAACTGATGTGAATTCTTTAGAAGTCATCAATCCTCAGTCGTGCACTACAGAAACATGGTGTGCAGTACCTGATATTGTCTTTCCCTGAAGAATTGCTGGTTGAACATATAGTGAGAGGCTATGGAGTACTCCGTTCTTTCACTGTTCTTTTGAGATGTCTATGCTTGCAGCACACACAGATGGTAAGAAAGAGCACAGTGGAAAGCTGTGTATACTCAAACAACTTCCACTTTTTCCACCAGAAAATATGGATAATAGGGCAAAAACATTTTTTTAAATATTTAAAGATAGTTATAATGTACTTATGTGAAATAGATTACTGTGATATTTTGTATCCTACCTACTCTGTGTATTCTCAACCCAATCTTGTACCTTAAGGAAGCAGTGTTACTGACCCAATTTTCTATATACAGCTCCATGTTAGAAATATCTGAGCTAGGTGCCACGTCCAAATTAATTTGTGTGCCAACACAACAAGAGCGCAATGCAAAGGTGACAGGTTGCAGTTCTGAAAGCAGTACAGGCACGGTAGCAAATAGCTGCACTCAGGCAATGCAGATTTCTGTGCAACTTGCTGCAGTCATACAACATAGACATATCATCTGAGCTTGAATATTTGTCCAGAATTGCAGAAGTTGTCTTTGGCACAAAAGTAAATATTATTGATAGGAGAAAGTCGCCAGCAAAGCATTATCAGAGTTCGGAATTGCAGAATTGAAATGGTTGTGAATAAAAGGTAAAGACAGTGGCCTGAGAATCACAAGTGGCATTATTTTCATCAGAGGTGGGAAGTGCTACAGGTACAACTAGAAGGCTGACAATAGTGATTCTTCCTGTAATAAATACATTAAGGCTAAAAGGCAGTAGAATTCAATGTGACTAAACTAAGCTGAAAAGAACAATCTAAGAGATGTTATAAAAAAGGCATTTATGAATATTATGACACTAGTGATTTGAAAATGTCTGGCAAAATAAAAAAAAAAGAGAAAATATAAAAGTAGACGAATGCTAGAACCACTGGCAAAGAGGAATAGATACTGCAGGTAGCACCTCAACACCTTCACGGCGTCAAAACCAAACAGTAATAGGTATCACTGACTGGATTTAAAAAATACTGGAGAGTTTATAACTGGATATACAAAAATATCAGAGTTCTTTAATAGCTACTTTGTTTCTGTCTTTTCAGAAGAAGAGGGTGGCGATCTGCTCAAGTCGAGCTTCAGTTTTCCAGGGACGCCAGAGGAGGAGCTAGGTACAAACATCATCTCTCAGATAACTTTACTGCTTGTCCATCCAGAGGCGGGGTGTGGAGGCAGGAGGCTGCTCTGTGGTACAGCTTTTCTTCAGCCACAAAGCCCACAGCATTAATGAAAGGCAATGTTAATGAGAGTGGCCAAAAACTCTCAGTCCAATCCTTCTGGGAATTTCTTACCTGCTATGTAAGGGTAGAGAATCAAAAGCAGAAAAGCATCAGATGTGGGTAAAACCAGGAATTCAAAAGAAGGTGTTCAAGGAAATTATCAACTTTCCTCCTTTTGTCTTGTTCTTCCTGTCTTACACTTAAAGAACACAATAATTGTAGAGAGAGTTTTCAATGTTACCTTTTAATTTTAATAAATAACAGAAGCAAGAAGAAGGCAGAAACTCATAGAGCCCGTGAATGAAATCTTTATACCTCTGTCTCAAAAAGCTAGTAGAAAAAAGACCCACTAGCTTTAGTGTAGCCAGATTTATACCTTTTAGATTGTGCAAAATGGAGTTTCTGGTTTATGTGGAATCATCATACATTGCATATATTGATTTATATGCAACTATTTTATATGGGGTTTTTTGCATGAGAAATATGGAAAGTAGTTTCTGTGTGTTCGCTAGTTAAAGCTCCCTTTACTCAACGTGAGCATACTTACATTTCAAAAGTTCGTGTAACAGTAATTTTTCTCCTTTTATGCATATGCTTCTGTTAATACATCTCAATAGTTTATTTTGTGCTATTAGGATATTTTTATATTTGACAAGTATATTATAAACTCTTGCCCTGACCTTATTGGTGCGTATTGATAGGAAGATTAATCATAGTTGATATCTTAAGAAAAAAAAACCCAACAAGTAGAATAAATTCAGGCAAGATGTATCAGGTCTATGTAATCTTTTAGAACAGGATTTTCTAAAACAAGTAGTGTTGCCACTCAGTTACACTCAAATCGGGAGTTCCATAAATATTCAGTGTAAAAACACCTGTATCAGATATTGTTTCTTTACTTAATATTAAAAAACAAGTGAAAAAAGGTTAAGAGATAAGATCCAGAGATCGAACAGAAGGATGTGTTAAGGAAGAGACTGAAGAACCTTAAGGCAGCTTCTGCCTTAATTAAAATAGTGTAAGAAGGAAGATATGGTTTAAACATGAAGCTCCCTAAAAATCTCACAAGTGAATCCTATGGAGGAGTCACGGAATAAGATGAAATTAAGCTGAAATGAAAAATTAATTAAGCTGAAAGAGGGTAGATTCTGATTAGATATTGGAAAAAAATCTTTATTATGAAGGTGTTGAGACACTGGCACAGGTTGCCCAGAGAAGCAGTGGATGCCCCATCCCTGAAAGTGTTCAAGGTCAGGCTTTATGGGGCTTTGAGCAACCTGGTCTAGTGGAAGGTGTCCCTGCCTATGACAGGGGGCTGGAACTGGATGAGCTTTAAGGTCCCTTCTAACCCAAACCATTCCATGATTCTCTGATTGTACAAATGAGCACATCTCTCAGCCTTCTTGGATATTTGGGGTTTTTTTGCCCTTCTTCCCCATTTCACAGCACACAGGAAGGCATGCAGATGTCCCAGGATAGAATTATTCTCATCTAACAGTTGGAAAATAATTCAGATGTAGATGTCTAAACTGTACATATCTGGACTTCCTTTGGAGTCAATGAAGAGTAATAGGTTTTTCTAGGGCATAGCAAATTTGGTCTACTTTAGAAGCCTAATGTAGGGTGAGATGAATCATGCCCTAGATGTCAAAATCCTTCTCCTTTCCATTTGCTTGAGAAAGAACTGCAGAATTTTGGAAGCCAGAGTAAATGATGTATAAGTCAATAGCATTAAATGTCAGGTGTCTACAGGAGTAAGTACTACCGTATGAAACAGGCAATCAAAGATATGTGCTAAACTGATCAATCATCCAGCATCCTGATTAGGAAGATGACTGGAGATAAGTCAACAGAAATAAGGAACAAGAAAGTAAAAAGCAAGAATAAAACTGCAACCAGACTACCAAGAAACTAAACTGCTTTCAAAAACTTCAGCTATTTATGGCCAGAGAACTGGAAAAAAAAAATATGTCAAAAGCAAGGAAAGATCTGTCCTTGCTCCTGAATTTTGGGTCCCTATTGGAGTCCTCTGACACTAAGTAAAAAAGATTGCTAGGTAATGAATGGGGAGAAATGCATGGCTTTAATATCCTCAGGAGGAAATCCTGTCCTCCTGACTTAGCTGCCAAACTGTAGATGGCCAAAATAGGTGGACTGGATGCCACAGTAATGTAAAAAACAAATGATGTCCCATTTTCTCTTAGAGAGAATCACTTTAAAACAAGGAGTAGCATACTGTGGAAGACAGGAATTGGGAAGACTTTTGTAAAAGTTTTGGGATAATCAGTTAATTTCAGTGTAGGCAAGCTCTGCAGTTGCAATTGTGCTAGTGATGAACATCTCTACAAACAGCTGGGACACATCTGTCTGTGCTCCAGTGTTGTGCTCTGTCACTTGAAAATTTGCGTTCAAATCCATGAACTGAACATAACATTAGTGGAAAAGCTATGAGCTATTAGACTTTTCTGTCTCCATTTCTTCTTGCTATTGCACATGTATAAAGTTAAATATTCGATGAAGAGAAATCTGAATCTGAGTGGATACTCTAATCACTGGGCTGTTGGGCGCACTCTATATATATACCTCAATGACTATGTAATTACTTTGTATTAACAGCCTCAGGCTGAAGGACTGCTTAGAGACATTCATTCCCAAAAAAAAGAAAAACACACAGAAAGGGCTTTTCTTGAGAAAAAGTAATTGCCCCAAGTCAAGGCAAAGAAGAGATGATATTCTTTAAGGTAGCTCTAACTGCAGGGCCATTCATTATTCTAGACTCTCGCTGTCCCAAGGAGCTTCAAGTTACTATCTCTTTGGTACTGAAAAATCTCTGCCTCCAGGCCCTTATTT
Organism: Coracopsis vasa; assembly: GCA_026283785.1. Taxonomy (NCBI): domain Eukaryota; kingdom Metazoa; phylum Chordata; class Aves; order Psittaciformes; family Psittacidae; genus Coracopsis; species Coracopsis vasa. The sequence goes on from JANHGB010017098.1 coordinate 28,238, forward strand.
GTAGAATCAGTTTAATATTTCCTAGTGAGCTTTCAGGGCTTTAGTGGGGATTAATTAATGTTTGCACAGCATCTCACCAGAGTGAAAATGCTGAATAGTCACTAAATAATGTTATTAACGTAATGATCCACTGCCTTAATTGGGAAAAGGTATCAAGGGGTGGGACTGATCTCAACTCTTTTACATTATTGATTCTATAAAAGACTATTCATGAGTTAGAATAGGCAGAAATACAATGGATTCCTTCAAAAAAAACTTACCCAGTCTGCTCTTGAGAATGTACTTCATAGCTTTTCTGTTAGCATTTGTTTGTTAGCAGAGTTCAGGGTGATAAGTATGGTCATGGTTACAAGATTCACACTCCCACCAAAAATTCCTATTCTTTCATTAGGAATATCTCAAATAAGCAACCTGATAAAGGTAGGAGGGCATGGTGGTAGGAGTAAGAGGTCTGACATTCATGACTCGGACAGCTCACCCTAAGTCTCATGGAAACTGCAGTTCTTCCAATTCCAAGCTTTCTTTCAGCTGGTGTTATAAAATATGAATAATGACTGTGTATTAGAAAGTACATGTTATGAAACTACTCTTTTTTATGCAAGCTGGAAACTTCTCACTGTCTAATTTACTTTAGATATATATAGGGTAAATCAACAATTTGCTTTGGGTGTCAAAAACAAATAGCGCAATCTTAACAAGAAATATATGGGAAAAGTGCTATGTTCAAATGGCATTCAGATAGTAAAACAAACTTGTGAACAGGGAAGATGGAATGAACTTTTCTTTAAATATAGATTTTAATAGTACATGCACAGAGTAAAAGGGGAAAATAAATTATTGAAAATTATTTAAACTTCTCTTTATAGGTAAGAAAACATTTGTTTTACACAAGTTTAATACTTGGCAGCTTCTAATGTTAAGCAAAGAGAATTCGCACTAAAGGCTTTTTGTTTCAGTAAATTACTGCTTTCTTTTCAGGAAAGGATATTGAGTTGGTGTTACTAAAAAGGTTAAAATCTATAAAACAGGTTGCAGTTACTAATAATGCTTTTAACCTGCCCCAGTTGCAAAGTAAACTGTAAGAGTGTTTAAGGGCAGGTTACAAAATGTATATTTATTTCACAGTTGATGTAGTCATGCTTTTGATTAATTGGTACAGTTCAAGTGTCAGACAGTAACTTATGGTTATTCAATCACTGTTGATTGCATGATCATGCCTTTATGACCTTAGGTGTTTAAAGGAAGAAAGGATGTAGGCATTCTCGAAATAAAAAATAAATAAAGGCCTGACTTTCCCAACTGTCTGTCTGTCATCCAGCCCTCCTCACTGCAGTCAGTGTCTGAACACTTTGCATTTTTTATGGGATTTAGCTTCATATAACAGGCACAACAGAAAATTTTCCCAAGGACATACCAGGGATTGGCAGTGGGTGCTTATTTCTCCCCTCTGCCAGATCCCCCCAGAGCATCCAGGGATGGTTAAGCAGCTGTAGACTGACTGAAGCTGGTGGGACTTGAGGCAGACACAGGGCTTGGTCACAGAATAAACTGCTGCAGTGACACTTATCCCCGTAATTAGCAGGCACAGTAACAAATACTTTATTTGAAATTCTTAGAGGGGCATTATCCCACAGACTGTTTCCCTGCTTTCTGACCCAAACTCTCGGCGATACAGAAGTTACTTTTATTCTTGTAATATGGGGAACTGAGATAAGGAGTCTACAAGAGAGATCCACAAAGCTTTAAGCCAATGAGACAAGATCAGGGCTCTCCGTGGCCACTGTCATCACTTCCTATGGCCTTGTCCTGGACCATACAAAAAAAAAATCATGGCTAAACAGGAAACCTTGACTGCAAATTTCCCAAATTAATCCTCTAACCAGAGGGTTATTTTTTCCATATAAGAAGAATATGTAGACAGGTGGTTTGACATGGAAATATAAGTCTTTTAAACTTAAAGGAGTTTTTACATATGTGATGCCCCAAAATGTCATTGTTGTATTTGCTTATTGTGACTAGACAGACAGATAGTGAAAAAATAGCCCTTTTTTGTTAATTCTGTCATACCTCTAAACAATTCCAGTCCACATCCTTCCTTTTCCTGTACACAGAAACTAGTAGAAGTAGTGTAGAAGTTTACTGATGTGATGACTAAGACCACAGAAAATGTTAATGAAATAATGGGGAATGTTTTTCAGAAAATAAATTTTGAAATTTAAATTCCTTTTAGGTATGCTTGAGAGCTTATTCTGTGAATTACTCTCAATCATAGAACAAAAGCATATCCTATGGCCTAAGCATCACATAAAATCGTGCTACCCATCCTGCATTTTAATTATAGGTTGTTGGCAACAAATGCTTACTAACAATCTGCAGACCAGAGCTATTTCTAAAAATTAAAAACCTCTTTATGTCAGATAAATCTGCAAAAATCCCATTAGGCCCAAGGTCAGTTCACAAATAGGAGAATATGTTTGTAAGAATGAAAGATTAAACAAATAGTTTATTTGTAATGAATTATTCATCCATTTCTACTGTAGAATACAAAGAGGGTTAAGCATTTGTTACTTTGCCAAGGAGGAAATGTTTTTGTTCTAAATGATATGTGCATTATGACAGGGCTGAGGAGGCAAGTTCCGTTGCAAAGGAAATATGTTTTTTCCAAACTGGGAAGCTTCATCCCATTGTTAGATCACATCTGGACTACTAATTCCAGTGTCTGCACTGCAACCAATGAAAGACCTTTAATGAAAGGTGAAAAATAGCTTTGGTTAAGTTTCACGTATGGGATGTAGGATGTTAGGAAAGGAGGGACATTTTTTCTCTTTCTCATGCCCTAGTGAACTCTGTAACACTGGGTGCATATTTTACCCACAGTATTTACTTTCCCATGGAGTGTGCAGCAGTTGCAGCGGAGATGAGAGACTGACTCATCTGACTGCTTTGCTGTGCCTGCCTTCTTCATTAACTATCTTCACTGTATGGTCTCCTTTCAAAGGGATAAAATGTGCAGCCTTTTAAATGTATTCCCATGATGGGCATCTTAAATGGTGTGGTCTCCATTTACCAAGAAAAAATGTTGCCATGCTCTACCCTCTTATTCCATATAGGCTGCTTAGGCTCTATGCAGAGCAAGACAATTTGTATTTGCACAATGAGGGTAGTTGAGGGTACTTCCAGCATGGAGGTACATGACCATGGCTGTCTCCCACAGTGCTGGCCAGACAGATCACTGATTCAGTTTGTCTTCCTAAGGGAATTTGCACTAGTGTAACTAATGCAGCAGGATAAATATCAAGAAATAATGCAAATACAGCCCAGGTTTTTAATGGTGAGTTCAATTGCCACCTTTCACCATGAGTTTCTTATGCAATTCTGTTTGGTTTTTCCATCTTTTTATAAAGTTATTTCTCTTTATAAATAATCAGACAGCAACATACCCTGTCTCAAAGTTGCCAAGGCTATGGGTACTTACACCACCACCTTGTCCCAGGAGCAGAGCTTGCAGTTTGATGTCACTGCCACATGGAAAGACTGGGTGCTATTAGTTGTGAGAAAAGGCAATTAATATTTGCAGTGTTTCTCACAGACCCAAAACAGAGCTCAGACAGGCAGAAAAGAGACAGCACCCTGATCTGAAAAATTCCCAGTCTGAGGGTTACGGAAAGAGGGAGATTTTCTGCCTGTTACTATGACAACAGGTTTAAAAGGAACCTTGTCATCAGGCTGCTATTTCTTCCTGCACCCCATAGGAAAACCAGGATGAGACCTCCTTCATCTCAGTGGGTTGAGCTGAGCAGAAAAGTTCACAATACAATGACAAAACAGCAAGAGGCAGCACCAAGGGTGTACAGCTGAGCAGATAATGATGAACTCCAAAAAGTAAAAGAAGTAATTGTTTTGGGTCAGACCGAGGCTGAAACTTTAAAATTTTTGGTGAATGAAAAGGCAGCAAAAAACTAATGCTGAAGCAAACAGAAAATCAAATAATTTTCTTCAGTTCTGACAATTTAAAAGCTATATTGAATGATTTTTTATTTTTTAAAGTGGATTTTGAAATAGAAAGATGTTTTAGATTGACAATAGTGGCAATAATCAATGCTTTTGAGAATTAATGCTTAGAGTATTTCTTTCCCAGAAGAGCACTCTGTAAAATAAGCAAAACCTTTAAAATATATTGAGGCTTTAAAGAAATAATAAAAGGCAATTTAGAAGAAATATATGATAGATACTTTTGCTTGGATATAAAAACATTAGTTCTTGCAGTCCTCTCAGAATTACAGAGGATGGTGAACTTCCTCTGTGATGTAGCATCATAAATAAAAGAGAAATCCAGAGGAATTACAGAAACACTAAGCAAAAAAAGCCCAAAATCATTCAAGGAAGAAGTTCATAAATATCATCATAATTTCTTTTGTTTGATTTTCAATTAAGAATTAATGATCAGTATTTCTTATCAGAAAAGAAACACTAGAGATTTGGTAGTTCCATTTATGTGAATGTTTGGTCCATGTGGTTTGGATCCTTGGGATTAAGTCCTGGCCATTGTGCTATCAATGACAGTATTTCAGCAGAACTGATTGCATCCTTCTATGCCATCAACTGGGGACCCTTCCAGGCTTCTAACACATTTATTCCAGTTGAGCATGAATAGTGCTTTCTATAAAATACAGCCCTGACTAGAGGTGATCCTCCTCAAATGACACTGGGATTCATTGGTAAACAGACGAAGAACTTTTCTCAGCAAATGTTTAGAACTAACCCCAACCCCAGTGAAGTTAATGGGAGATTTGTCATTGTCATCAATGTGACAAGGATTTCCCTGTTACTTCAAGTCATGTGTAGATTCCTGTGTATATCTTTAGGATGTACTACCTATTAATTTGGCTTTCTTTAATTGCTGAGAAAATTGTTTGTTTTAATGACATCAAGGGAAACTGATTGTCTCCTGTATTTGACCTAGTAACTGCAAGGAGCAAAATTTTCTCCTTCAGGAAAAGAAGTCCATAAAGCTAGGCACAGTAAGGAACAAAAGAAGTTTAGTGGTGCTGAGCTAGCTTTTCTTCTTGATATTTGGAAGCATTATAACCAATTTTCTTATAAGCAATTTTTTAACGCTATTCACATAGTGAAGCCCTGGTTGACTCCGTATAGCTGTATTTCTGCAGAAGAAAGCTTTTGTGCTAGTCAGTTTAAGTCAGTCTAATCCTGATACTTTATATTTTTTCAAAAACTTTACATATCATACACACTCTGTGAAAAAATTTTAATCATAAATCATTTAATGGACTTACCTCTGTCACAGCACCGTTGACAAGGTGAATAGTAGCAATGTGCTTCAAACTTGAAAAGCAGTGTGAAGGTCTGTGTGCCACATACCAATCAATACTAGGACAGCATACACTTTATGCCAGTAGAAATTAATTTTTCACGATCGTGAGGACTCCCTGCATCCCTCCACTTAATCTCTGGATCTTCTTGCAAATCCCATATTATCTCTCATGGATTTCTGTCCTGTCCTTAGTTACAACATGGGCACAAAATTGTGCCTCTCATGCTCCCCATACAGTCCAAGTGCTTTTCTTCCACCTGTAAGAAGTTTCCACGTTTCCCTTTTATCACGTAGGGCATGCCCTGTTTTCCATGCCAGGCAGTCAGTGCTGTAACCCTGCTTGAACATGCCACTGGTCACAGCTTTCCACAGTGATCACAGTTCTGTATATTTTTCTTCCTCCCAGTATATTTGTACCATGTGTCCTATGAAATTCACTGCTCCCATCTCCTACCATATCCCCTCAAAGATCCCATTCTCATTCATCAACAGTTATTCTGCACTCCTTTGACTATTTTCCCTTTTAGCTGATCATTCTTACTTACCTTAGAAATAAATCCCTTGGGATGTTGGATTGCCAGTCTACTAATCTGTATTTGAAAGATGGATGGAGCAGAAGTCAGAATTGTTGTGCTGAAAAATATGATTGAGTGCCATCAAATATTTGCAGACATCTGCGTCAGTGCTCCAAACTCTGTGTGGAATGAATGGCAGCACTCCACGTGCTACTTACTTCTCCTGTTGGGCTTTCTGACTTTGCTCCAAATTGGTATGTTCTGGTCACTGATGCTGTTTTAGGAATATAATTTGCATGTCCATTTTTATCTAACATGGGAGTTATAAAACCATCTTACCCTTAGTCATTATTCATCATGTGGTAACACTGAATTATCTTGGGCTGTCAAATCATTTTCCATGCTTTAGCATTAGACATGTAGCTCAGATCACCTAAATTTATGTAATTATGATGTATTTTTCTGCCTCAGAACTCATCATCCACACCTTTCATTGTAGTCAGGAGAGATAAATATGTAGATGAAGGGTGCTATTCATCTGACATTTTTTAGGTATGTACTTCATGCCGGTTTCTCACACTCTAAAATAAAACTACGTCCAGACAGCATATTCGTAACAATCTTTGGCCCATATTATTCTTGAAACCATATCTATATGTTGAAGAGCTCCATTTACATAGCATGAAACTACGATGGCAACAGTTTAACTGTATAGATTGATCACATCCTGTAGCTCTGTTTAATCTACTAGTATAAACACAGCCATAGGTGCCTACCACAAGGACTGCTCAGGATCCTGAATAGAGAAGTATTTCATTTTCAAGCTTAAGTGTCAGAGTAAGACCAGAATCGACATGCAGTCCATGGCTAATATTTGACAACC
>JANHGB010017105.1:0-80024 GCA_026283785.1 Coracopsis vasa
CACTAACTCAAGGGAAGGAGTGGGGACAATTGTGTGGGAGAAGGACAAAACCTCCTGAAATTTAGCCAAAGACAAGTCCATTGCCTTACAGCTATACCGTTTTTGTTCTCTCATCATCATCTTGTTGGAGTGGGAGGCAGAATTTGAAATCTGTACATGGACCAAAAGTGAGATTCTTGATACTGACTTACTTGGTGCAGGACTGGGGTAGTGGTGATCTAACTGGGCTACTGTGAGATGAAGATTCTGTATACATGATTGAAAAAAAAATAAAAGGAAAAAAAAACCCACAACCTTCACAAACCCTACTTTGGGTTGCCTGGAAAGATTGTGTTATCTCCATCCTTTAAAATGAGCTGTCATAGACCTTGGCAGCTTACAGAAGGTAACCATGCTTTGAGTAGAGGGATTGGGCTAAATGGATCTTGAGAGGTCCTTCCCAACCTCCATTTTTCTGTGAACTGTAAGTGATTTAATGTAGTCTGCCTTTCCTATTAGTTGCCCTAATCACAAAAATAGTTATGTATCTGGGCATCAGAAAGAAACCTGGCTAACACAGGTGGTATAAATTTGTTAAAGAGTTCCAAGAGATTTAAAAGCATTTGAAATGTGTATGTAGTTGTGAGAAAGATTATTTAAGTCAAAGAAAAGCTCCAAGGCTGTTTATTGTGGTTTATGGCCTTTTTGAAATTCTAAGCAGGCTTTTAGGCAGGCGAATGTTTAAAATACAGCTGACTAACTCAGAAATTGCATATCAACTTTCTTTCTAGAGTAAGAAACAGCACATTCCTTATCGAAACAGCAAGCTCACTCGCTTATTGAAAGATTCTCTTGGAGGCAACTGCCGAACAATAATGATAGCTGCTATTAGTCCATCATCTATGTTCTATGATGATACATATAATACTCTTAAGTATGCAAACAGAGCAAAGGATATCAAGTCTTCGGTGAGTATGTTGGTATTTATTGATCCATCAAAGTATAACAAAACAGTATTGAGGGAGTTATTTCTTTTAGAAGATTGTAATTACCTTCACTTCTGCCCTAAATTTTTGTTCAGTTAGCTCATGTTTCTTACACTTTGCTTACTCAGATGAGTGAGAAATGCAGGTACTAGTTCTGGCCTAAAAGCAACATAGCTTCATTAGTGAGATGATGCTGCCAGTTTGGAAGTTTGTTTTGTGAACGTCAATTTTAGAAATAATTCTTAGCTGGTAGAATTCACACCCAGTTTTAGTATCTTACTACTTTCTCAGAGAACTGTAAAGCATATTGAAGAAATGTCTATGCAGTTGTGCAAGAGCCAGTCCAGGTTTGTTACAGGTAGAATTCAGCTGGAGCCACAAAGCTCAATGAGATTATATTTATGCATGGAAAGCTACTGGAGTGATCTGTCATCTCCTCTTCATTTTTTCTATAATCTTTTGTAGTGTTGCTCCTAATTTCTTCCATGTAATATGGGCTGACTATAGTTTCCATGTGTTGCAAATGTAAAGATAGTTTTTATAACAAAAGGCAGAAGATAGACATAAAATAGTAAAATTAATCTGAACAAGTGCAAAATGTGTGTGCACATATAAATAATTTTTTACTGTTCTGTTGAGGGAAATGGTCATGGGAGTGCAACAGGTGACTCCAGAAGTTAGGAATCATTTTTGTTGTGCAAGTCAGGATTTTATTCACCCCTTTCTTCATAAGACAGTACAAGTATAATTATGTAGCACTTACAGACAATGTATTTATTATGCAGGAAAACATTAAGGAGCCTTCTTAAATTCTAACTTGTTCCTTTTCTTTAACAGTTGAAGAGCAATGTTGTTAGTTTGGACAGTCACATAAGCCAGTACGTTAAAATTTGCAATGAACAAAAGAAAGAGGTATGTTTTTAAAAAAAAAACAACCTACTGTTAAAAGTGTGAAAGATTAATTGTTACAACTTTGAATAAAAAACATGAATTTGTATTTATGGGATTAAACCTATATGGTAGTATTGTCCTAGTTCTGCCGTATAGTCTGCAGAAACAAGATATTTTGTCCTCTAAGAATATCACTTACTGACATTTGTGAAGTTTTTCAAGACGTAAGCTCAGAACAATAGGTTTAAAAAAAACATACCCACTATATTCCAACTAAAAGGTACCTTTTTTTGGTTTAGATCCTAATGTTAAAAGAGAAACTGAGAGAATATGAAGAAAAGCAAGGAAGCATTCCCGGAAATCCTGATGCTGCAATACTTGCAAACAACCAACAAGGCATTATACAAAGGTAAGTGAATCAGATGACAATCTTGCCTCAAAATTGGGGTTTGCATAACTTGTAAAAGCAATTGTAAAACAACTCTTTCTAATACAGGTTTCCTCATTTTTAGCATTGCTTTACTTAGGCTAAATGTGGCTTTGCATAATTTATCACTTCTTTACAGAACACCTTGGTGGTGGATTTAAAACAAAGCAAATAATGTATACTTGAAATATCCTGATATTAACCTTCTAGGAAAATTGGGTAAAACACTGCAAGGTAACTGTAATTCTCAAGAAGCTGACATAACTCGCTCTGACATCACAATTGAGATCAGTGATGAAGGGTCTTGTATCAATAGGTACTTTCTTATGAAGTATTTCCTAGATTGACTTTTTTTTTTTCTTTTTTTTCAGTTTATCGATAGCTTTGTTATTGTAATGAAGAAATTTCGTGTCAGATTGGGGTATTTTTGTCTTAAACCGATATTCTGTATTAACATGCAGAATGAATTCTACCGCTAGTAACACAAAATATGTTAGAAAAAATGTTTTCATAGGAAGCTCTAGAGCTCTGTAGGGCTAAGAAGTTCTTTTCTGCCACCAAAATCTAACAACTTTGGAGAAAAATGACAACCTTCTTTAATCTTGGTTGTATAAAGTACTGTTTTGCAATGTAGATTTTCAGAATAACATCAAATATAAATTTTATCAATTTCTTATCCTATTTTGAGCCAAAAAATATAGTAAAGAACCCAAATCAAACAAGCCAAACTATTAAATAGCCATACAACTGGTATATATGTGTGGGCTGAGCTGTAACCTAACAACAGAAATAGAATGATCAATGTAACAAAAGTTGAGTCCTATGTAATATAGAAGTGCAATGCATTTAAGAAAGGGGAAAATAAGTTGAACTTAATAGCAACAAAAGCTTCCCGATAGATCTGTCTATAGAACAGTCTTACTTAGGGGATAATAAATCCATCTCACAGGATTTATTAAAACCAGGCAAAGTCCTTTAATAACAGGAAAAAAATCCTTTTTCTGGCAGGAAGCTTATCTTCATAACACAAAAAAATGTGGAAGTGTCTCACAAGTGAGAGTAAGTTGCTATAGTTTTCAAGGTATTAATAAAGTGGTCAAAATCTAGACTTCTAAAATGAATGTAATAGTTTTTTGAGGAGAGGCACAGTACTATTTACAAGGCTTTTTATCAAAAACTCTGGGAACATGTTACCAAATGGAACTTAATTTAAAATTCCAAAACTATAGTCTAAGTTCTAATGGTGGTGGTCCTCCTCACAGTCTACTTTAGTTTAAGTAATTGGGCAGACAACACATATAAGCAGCAGGAAAGAGCGTATGAATGCTAGCTTTCAGCAAAGCTATTTAACAGGTCCTTTTTGTGGGTGGGCAGAATGTAGTTTGCATAAATGACAGCTGCTGCCAGATAGTATTTTGGTAATAAGCTTCCTGCTAGGTTTAAGAGAGGCAATAACTTGAAGTTCTTATTTCCAGAGTTTAATTTATGTTTGTAGGTATATTTCTTGGTCTCTTTTTATTCTTGGCGATGTTCCTGTCTATCTTTTCTGATGTGACAGTCTCTCATGAGAGCACACAAAAAATAACGCATTAAGACATGATATATGAATTTGTTGCAGAAGTCAATCTATTCCATAAGAAGGTTAGGGGTTTGTGTGAAAGTCTTTCTGGATCTGTCTCTGCATATCTCACCACATATTTCTGAGAATTACTCACCTAGGTTTATTCAGTTAACTTCTTATTGGCCATTTGAATGTGGCATTTCTTTAATCTGAAAACCCTTGGTAAAAACCCATTCAAAGCAAAATTCTATATGAGCTACCTTTTACTTGCTGTCCAGAGATTTCAATAAACCTCTCATTCATGTTTATTTTTATTTAATTTTCAAAAGAAGTGTAGGCTTCCAAGCTGTATTGAGAGTTCTGACAGTTTTCCTGCATATTTTTGCACTGTAAGTCTTTAGGGTTAATTTAATTTCTTGTGATTTGCCCTTTATTGCATTCTCTGTGTGGGAAGAGTCAGTCAAAGACAAGGTCTCTAAAATGTCTTTTCAAAATGGTGGACACATTCCATGCCAAGAGGTCAGAGAATGTTAGGGTGTTAATGTTCTGGGATGTCCTAGACACACATGTAAGCTTCTCCAAACCTCTCTAGATATAGGCAATAAAGTGGATGTTTCATTCTGATCTTCCTCACAAGGATCCTGTCAGGTTCATCCTACTGATGGTATGGGTGATGAGTTGATTTCCCCCATGTTTGTTTGCAGATTTTGAACATATTCTGCTGTCCTTTCCCTTCTATTTGGGACAGGGTAGAGAACCTTATACAGAATCTTGTGTTTAAGCCCAACTACCTATTGCTTTTGCTTCACTGTTACCTGGAAGACACTTGCTGATTACACCACTTGCTTCTTCAAAACCATAGGTCATTCCTGCTCACTCTGTCTGAAGCTTGATCATATACTGCCTGCCAACCCTTAGGGTCTTGAGCCTTTTAAGGTAGCAGTGGACACTAGAACTACCACTGGCAGGTCCACAAGCTCTTTGAGACTAGGTAGCACAGAGTTCATATCCTGGATATGCCTACAGGATCACTTTGTCATTTCTAAGTGAATAAGAGAGGGTGGAGATAAGAATAGAAGTGTGCTTACTCAAGAAATGAATCCAGTTCAAGACAAGAGCTTTGCAAAGGCTTCTTGATGCTATATTTGGAACACTGATCATTATATGTACACAAAATTGATTTACCTGTAATGGTTCCTCAAAGTGACTGTACACAGAATCTACAGCCTCTCTTACATTATGCTCAGAGTTTTACTGTGAAGTAAATTGAGAGAGAGGATTCACCTTCATTTCGTCTTGCTGTGTTTCCCAGGCAGCTGGGAGGAACCATGTTTCTATGGATACTATAGTAGTGCAGACTGTATAGATAGTAACAGTGTAGGGCAAGAACTCTGATATTCTGCAGCTGACTGTGTTATACATTAAAGAAATATTATGTCTAAATTCTGTGTGGGCTTTAGTACATAATTTAGCTAGATATGTGGACACTTAGGTAAAACCCTAAAACTGTAGAATTTCTAAAAGTGTACATAAGAATTCATTTGTCAATTCTGTCCACTTTTAAAATGACAGTAATAAAACTGAAATAAAAGACTTGCCATTATTCAGACTTTAGAATATGTAATGGAATTGTTACTTCTGAAACAGTGGTAAGAAGTCAACTACATGGCAAGAATGTCTTTTCAACTTGCTCTATGGTTGCACATAGGTGTTATTTTATAATATTACTATGGTATTTAATATTGTTACTGTTTATACTCAACACTGTATAATGACCTCAAATGTTGCATGTCTTTAGAACATTTGCATGCTACTGGCTCAGTTAAACCACAACAACATGTTAAACTGTGCCTTGATTCTTATGGCAAGTTCTAACATATCAGTAGGAGGTTGTGACGCGGCTTGTATACAAGATCAGTCATTACTGAAAAATACAGTATCTTTTTGTGCTCTTCTGTACTGCATTTTGAGTATTCAGGAGTGAAGTGAGAACGTACCACCACTGAAACTTATATTGCAATATGGTAATGCTTCTAGGCTTTCTCCTTATTCTTGTTATTCTCATTTACATTGCAGACTAGGGATAAGCGTATTTTGAGGCTACTTAAACATTGGTCTCCTTAGAATAAGTTTTAAGTACCTTCTGTCATTAGTTTGTGTTTTTCCCACCTATTTGCCTAGTATGTGTTAAAACATAATGCATGTTCCGATTTGTCATCCATTGGTGATTAAAATTCTACAGCAAAACTTCAGAGAAAGGGAACAATTGAAGACTTTCGGTTTTAATTTTTTGAGGGATAGCTATCAGGTTTTTGAAGGAGACCTTGTGTGTCTATGACAACAGTAGTCTGATATGTTTAATAAATTGGTATAAGGAGAGAACACGGGTATTTAGTTTGTTTTGAAGGTAGAGATAAGACCTATGTGAATAAGTTAGATATCTTCCTTTTGAATCCCATTGTTGTCTTCATAAATACAACAAGGCTTATTTCTTGTGCCCCCCCTTCAAAATTTCACATCCCGTTTCTAGTTCAAGTACATAAAATTATTACTGATGTGCTGACACTTTAGTCATCATCTAGAACAGGCTTTATACTTTTTTCCTCTTAATTTTTGTATATTTATTTCATTAACCTCAGATTGAAAGTTTCCCTTGCAAAGGAGATGGTCATTAAAAAAAGTCTTCAATAAGTAATCCATTATTTATTATTATCTTTTGGTTCTAACAGATACAAAGAAACCCTTAAAAGTGTGTTTGCCAACCGTGAAGAAATCAGAAAAGAATACCTGAAGTTGGAAATGCAGCTAAAGGAAAATGCACTGAAGACACATTACCAGAAACAATGTCATGAACAAATTCAACTGATATGCTCTGAAGAAAGAATAGAAAAGGTGAGTTTTCTGTAACGTAATAAAAGGTATCATCTTAGTTTTGCTGTACTAATGTATGTTTCTTGCTCAAGTAATTATATAATCACTTGAAGATTAAATTGAGCCCAATTGTCACTTCTCTGTGACAAACTGAGTTAGTGTCCTAATTTTTAGAGCATATTGCAAACTACATGTCCTCTGAATAGAAGGAGTCTCCTTTGCCTTGTTAGAACACTGCTTCGCTCATTCTGCTTGCTGGTGCTGGTTTTGTGCCTTTTTCCTTGTCAGATTTCAGAGAAGCATCAGAAGAGTTTTGATGTTTGAACATAGAGGGTTTTCCTTTTGTGAGATATTTTATCCTTTAGTGAGTTCTGCTTAGGACGTATTGCTTTAGGAAAACAAAGCAGATTAAATTCCTTCTTCATATTTATGCTTGAGTAGAAATCATTAGGTTGTTTGTATCTAGAAGTGTGCCTGTCTGTATGTGCACAAGTAGTTTTTCGGTCTTTCCAACTTAAGATAATTGTGTCCTGGAACAGAAATTGATCAAATCAAAAGTATTATTCTACAAAGGAATAATAAAATGACAGTGCTGTCTGTTATAAGGGTTTCCAGGAAAAGGGTGGGGGAATGAAAATGTTTAAAGTAATGTCTGTAAAGACACTGTAATAAACTTTTTATTAAACTGAAAAGAAATGCAAAAAGTTTGTTATTCCCAGTTAAGTATAACAGTATGGAAAAAGAATTTTTATATATATATATATATATATATAAGTATTTGTGAGCATCATTTGAAAGTTTTCACCTTAAATGCTAATTTTTAGGCCACTTGCAAGAGGGACCAAAGGCTTGCGATGCTTAGAACTCACCGTGTGCACATACAGCAGAAGAGAGGGGAGGAGGCTGAACATTTTGAGGAAAATACCAGTTGGCTGCATCGTGTTGAGAATGAAATGCGTCTCCTGGGTCAAGATGGGTGCATTCCAAAGGTAAAATGCCTTTCATTTCAAGTACAGGTTTCATGCATTATAGGCAACATTTGATTATCGTTAAGAATAGATTTTAATTACTTTTTTTCCCCACTTTCTCTGTCTCACTTCTATTTGTGGCTTCTGCCATTCTTTCAGTGTGATTTCAAATTCCAGTGTTAGTTGTTTCTGTTCTTTTGCCCTAAAATGGTTCCTTATTTGTGCAAGTGTTCCTTGGTCATGAAAGTAGATGGTGATGCGCAAAAATGCATACTCAAGAGGAGTAAGTATGCTATTGCTGGGCAGTTCAGATAGCTGCCAGTATTGATGCTGCTCCTGGCCATACACTTTTTGTCTTGCCTTTACAGTAGCTCCTGATGCTTGTCAAACCATGTAACAACCTAATTCTTAGCCTAGCCAAAAAAACCTTTGTAGGATGCTAGGAGAAGAGTGGGAAAGGGAAAAGAAGTGGGAAGTTAAGTTCTCTGCCAAGTTTTAGCAGTAGAGTCAGCTCAGTGTGGCCTCAGGCAACACCAGAGCCAGGAGAAGAGATGAAGGGCTGTATGGGAACAAGAAGACAAGACAGCTGGGGTGTTGTTCCTCTGTGCCTTTCAGTTTCAGCCAGCAAGTGGAGTGGCTTAAATGATACTGTAATGAGCAGTGATCTGACTCATATATTGGAACGTATTTCAATACCTGTATTCTTATTGGGATGACTAAAATGTGTTGATACCTTAAATTAACTTTAGGATATTTCAAACAGGATACTGGCATCTCAGGAAGATGACTAAGTACAGTAAGGATTTGTCCCAGATAATGTCACTGAAAAACTCAGATATGGAGCAAGAGCACAGGAAAAGACAAGCACATTTTTTGGCATGAATAGATAATCATAGATGTGTGTCTCTTGGATTCTTAATGCTGATTACAGCACATTCACTGTTGGTCAAATGACTCTAGAAAGCATTATTTATGCATGTAAATTAAAATCAAAAAAATCATACTTTTTCACCATAAAACTTCAATACTATAGATTTCCATCTTTATTTTTCAAGGTAGGATGAATTAATATTACTTTCAGTTTAAATTTTAGTTTCTCACTATCAGTCTGTGTAGTACTTTGGTTTTGGTTTTGGTTTTTTTCTTCCTTTTGCCTAAGGAACTCTGTGAAGATCTGCAGTGTTGCCATTTAAACCTAGAAGTTAAGGACTTGAAAGCCCAGATTGAGCATATGTTATCTCTGGTGTCACTTCAAGATCGGCATTATAAGCAGATAGAAAAGTAAGTATGGTTTGCGTATCAGGTGTGATAAGATTTATATGCTGGTATTTGTAACTTCAGAAGACATACCTATAGAATTTAGTTATACCTGAAACAAAAGCAAAATGTTTATCAAACTTCAATGTTAGAATTGTGTTTCAGGTAGGATGGAAAATAATAATAACTTACTAAATCTTGGCCTGTATCCACAATTGTTTAATAGAAACTGCAGGTGTACTCGAGTGCTTCTTATTTCTATTTTTTTCTTTGCATAGATTTTCCAAATTGTTCAATAGATCCAGGTGTCTTTCTTCTGTGTTGAACAGTAATATTGATTTTTTTTTAAGTGTTTGTTTTCTCTTTTAATTTCTTGCATTGTAAATATTAATAAATTTACCTGTATAAAAAATAGTTACTATTGAACTCTGACTAGCTATATTAGACTGAGGGGAAAAAAAAAAAAGCTGAATTGGCAGGTAAGCACCAGCTCTTTATTAGCAGTCTCTTGAAAATGTCACTTTCCTTCCTCTCTTGGAGAAGAGGCTGTTACTATAAACATGACAAAAAGTAATACATAAGCAAGCTTTTTAAAGCTACATAGTTAATAATTATGAAGTTGTCTCTTTAGCTTGTGTATATATATGTATATATATACACACTACTTCCCATGTTGCATGAACCTACTGTTTAGTCTTGCAACTGACTCCACAGTTAGTGAATTCCTGTGTTCAGGAGGAATTCCTAAGCTTTTGTCACTTTAATTTGACTTGCGGGTATGTGTGGATCTTAATGTATTCCATTCTTTAATTAAAGATTGTAGTATCTTAATTTGGACTAGGCTTCTAATAAGGTTCTATGCACATATAATTAAGATCACCTTAATTTAATCCACATTATTTGTTTTAGACTCTTGTTCAATTATCTGATACTTAATTTTAGAAAGTCATAATTCAATTGAGAGATACTGACTTTCTGTTGTGTATGAGGGACTGCAGATCTTAGACACACTTGGTTAATGCTTAGAGTGTAATACAAGGTTTTTCCAAAGAGAAAAATCACTCTACTTAGTCATGAATATTTCCTATTAGTGTCATGGTATTCCCTTAAATCAAAAATTAAAATACATAACCTGTGGGGAGGTAGGGGGGTAAGGGTGTGGAGAAGGGCAAAACCTTGTTGCATTCTTAATAGTAGCAGTGCTAGTAAGGAGCAGATTAGTTATGATGTAGTCATATTTGTCTTGCCTCTTGTTTTTTTACAGAGTACTAAATACTTTGCTTCCAGTTCTTCGCAAGCAGTACCTGACTTTGAAAGAAGCTGGCTTGACAGATAATGTGTCTGAGACTGAATTTGTAGAGGTTGAGCAGCTGATACAAAGACAAAAATCAGTAGTTTGGGCTGACCAGGCTGAAGAGAAGGAACAAAATCAAAACCATGAACTAGGGTTGTCTGCTATCTTTACATTCCCACAGCTTGTGAACAGACCAAACACCCCATGCCGTAAGTATATCATTTTTTTTATTCTCTCTTAGAAATACATTATGTCTCCTGCAAAAGCTATGTCACCCATTAACACAGTGAATGCACACTTCTAGAAATATGGAAGCCAAAGGTAAAACTCAGCCTTGGACCCACTTTGTATAAATTATATACCATTCTTAATGGCATATAGAAAAGTTTACTTGTTCAATGGCTAGACACTCTGCCAACAGATAACTCCCTCTTTATCTTGTTGTAATGTATCCCGTGTATCAATATTCCTAGATTCTGTGAGTGTTGTTAATTTCATTTGAATCTTTCGTATGACATTGATGGAAAAAGAGTCTTAGTGACAAGAAGTATAATAATTCTGTTATTGATTTGCAATCTTAAGCAGCTAGTACAGTTTGCACAGTTTCAAGTAATAGCCTTGAGGGGGATGAGATTTGCTATTAATTACAGGATGAATTGGAATCAGTTTAGAGCAATATTTTATAAGCTTATATTTCCAAAAATCAAAGGATTCACCATTTCTACTATGGAATTGACTGCTTTACTGTATTCTGAGGGCCCCATTTTTTCACTGTAACTCTATGTAGGTGGCTTTTCTTCGGTTGTAAAGTGAGTTGCTCTAGAATGGAGCCTGGGTAAAAACGGATGAAGAATCCTTGCAGAAGGTGCGGCTACAAGAGATGACAAGCAAAAATCTCTGCCTGATAGCGCAGCTGCTGAGGGCCAATGCTTGTATCTTGTGCTCATAGCCAATACTCGGTATACTGTGGCTTTGAAAGACATCCGTAGGTAACAGGGGCAACATAAACAGTAGCAGCTCTGCTCAGAAACAAATATTCAGAGAGTATTTGTAGAGTATGATTTTAATCTTAATGTGTCCTTGCCTAAAACACTACTGGTGTTGACACTGGCATTTCCATACATCTTGGATGGTAAGGTGGAAAAAAGTAATCATTTACCAGTGTTATAAAAAAATTTCTGTTGAGCACAAAATAAATAAAATAACTCCTGAATTGTTTGAAATCACGTTTAAAATATTTTGAAATATTGGCTGATACTATGTTATGGAAATATACAGAATGCATATAACAAACTATTCAGGGAAAAAAAAACCAAACACAAAACCAAAAAAAAAACACCCCACCAAACAAATTAAAAAAAAAAAAAAAAAACACAGAAACTGGGAAAAAAACCTTGGCATGAGAACATGTGAAGTAGTACAAGACCAACATCCTGATCAGAATTAGGAAGGTTATAGTAATTTTTTTTTTCATTTAAAGATGAAGAAAATTATTCAAGAATCCAATTGCTTCTCCCTGAAGTCATCTTTGAAGTATGCTTGCAAATGTTAGCAAGAGCTGACCTAAAAACTTGGTGAACAAGTACAAAAGAAGATTTATACAGACTTCCTCACATGTCGTGGGGCTTTGATATTTTATTATTTATAATTTGTCCAAGATGTTGGGAAGCAAATAGTGTTTGAAGAAAGAAAAAGTAAAGTGAAATTAATATTCTACACAGTGGTCATTATTCCTTATATAGAAATCCATATTTTACCTATAACATAATTGTGTGGACTTCAACTTGACAGCAGGAAAGAGAAATGCACTTCATTTCTTGCGATTTGATTCTTATTTCTCGTGCTGTCAGTTGAAAGCAGTAATTTTTTTTAAATCTCATTTAATAGAAATATATGTAGCGTTGTATTTGTATTAGTGTCTCAGAAGTTTCTTTCTGAAATTATCTGAAGGAAAGCATAGAAAAGATAACTGGTGGCAATGTAATGTTTCATATGAAACCTGAGTCTAGAGCATCTTGGAGGAAGAGTACTGGATCTGCTGGTATCAAATGTGATGTATTGCTTTTGAACCTATGTTAACACATACTGGAAAGAATTATATTTTTCTTTTTAAATACAAATCCCTCTATAAAAACAAGATTTAGAACACAGTAAGACCTGTGAGGAAATATAAATTCCTCTTCAGTGTAAGCTTATGAAGTTAATAAGTATGTATGTTTTGTTGAACTCAAAAGTATCTAAGTATATATGCAGTATCTATGCATTATCTGTATTTGGAAATTCCAAATTAATGAACAAACAAACTCACTGTGTTTAAAATGGTAGTGATGCAGAGAAACATCTGTACTTAAAGAAACAGTTGATTTCTGCATGTCGTAAAACATGAGGCACTAATCATTGCAGAAACTTTCTTTCATGACAAGCAGCAGCCAGCAGTCTTTTTTAGAGAGACTCATGACATGGTTCAGTTGCAAATGAATTGTTATTGTGTGTATATATAATTATATGATCTTACAAAAATGAAAACATGTTAAGCCACTTTTCTGATTATAATCACTGTTCCCAAAAGGCCAAAGCAGCTAAATCATTTCTGTAGAATAGGAAAACCTGTGAAAGCAGGACCTTGACTTCTCATGGGTTTCTTTGGAATTAACTACATTCTCCTAGCTGATCCTGAAGACGGAAGTCAAACTTGTAATTGATGTGGGGAAAAAGAACTTTAAAAGTGTGAAGGGAAAGATAGCAAAGGTGAAAGGGTAGGGAATTTTATCCCAGGTTTTGTTAAAAGTCTCTCACAGAAAGTAGCTTTCAAATATATATTCCCAATGGGCTTTACTTTATTGTATGAAGTGGTTTTGGTATTACCTTGTTTTAAGATGTCTATCAGGAGTTTCAAAATGCTAAAGAATTTCACCTGAGTTCCAGGAATTAATAAGTCTTTTTTTCTAATTAAGGTTTCTCCCTTGAAAGGTTTTATGTGTTAAATGATATCGAGTCATAGTGGGACAGGAAAAGATCAGAAGGGAGATTAAGATTAGGTATTAAGAAAAAAAAAACTTGGCTATGAGAGTGGTGAGGCCCTGGCACAGGTTGCCCAGAGAAGCTGTGGCTGCCTGATCCCTGGCAGTGTTCAAGGACAGGTTGGATGGGGGTTGGAGCAATCTGATCTAGTGGAAGGTATCCCTGCCTATGGCAGGCGGTTAGAAGTGGATGAGCTTTGAGGTTCCTTCCAACCCAAACCATTTTATGATACTCCGGCTGTGTATTCAACATGTGTTTCTGTGGTCAAGGTAGCAAGTTAGTCAGTTCTTGTGCTTAAAAACTGATGTTTAGCAAAAGCTGATTAAAGCTCATCAGCTTTGCCAGAGCATATGTGGCGCTTAGCTACAGTAATCAACACCTTTCTATCTTGTTTTTTTCTTTAACCTTTGAAACCTTTAAACACCTTCAGTAAAGTATCTAGTGCTGATAATCAGATATGTGCTACTAGCTGACTGTAATTCAGCAACTTTGTCCAACCAACTAATGTTGCTTAGTCATCTGTATCTGCATGCTGTAGCACTATCATGGGTAACAGAAATAACTCTCAGAAAATTCACTATTTGTCTTAAGCAAATGCTCCTTGCTCTCTTGGGTTGTTTGCACTGTGCCATACAAGTAACTTGTTCTAACAAATTGGCTTGCAGTGTATGCTAACGCACTCTACATGCAGTGATTGAAGGAGTGTTTAGTAAAGAGCTTAACAAACTGTTTGAATCTTAAATTTCTGATTGCACTTAATTGAGGTGGGCTTTCTTCTTATCACTTCAGGAATTTTTAAAATGAAGCTAAATAACCTCAAATACCTCTCCTATGGGGAAAAGCAGAGAGAGATGGGGGTTTTCAGCCTGGAGAAGAGAAGGCTCTGGGGAGACCTTATTGTGACCTTTAAGTCCTTAAAAGGGGCCTATAAGAAAAATGGGGAGAGACTTCTTGGTAGGGCCTGTTGTGATAGGGCAAGGGGTGATGATTTTAAACAAAAAGAGGGAGATGAAAGCTGGAAAAAAGATCTTTACAATGAGGGTGGTAAAACACTGGCAAAGGTTGCTCAGAGAGGTGGTGGATGTGTCATCCCTGAAGACATTCAAGTTCAGGCTGGATGTGGTTCTGGGCAACCTGATCTAGTTGAAGATGTTCCTGCTTGTTGCAGGGGGGTTGGACTAGATGCCGTTAGAAGGTCCCTTCCAACCTAAACTATTCTAGCATTCCATTAAATTTAAAATGCAGTATTTGAATTATCTTATAATTTCAAGTTCAAATAAAAATAAGTTTATAATATTTGCACAAGATTAGTTTATCCCACTGTGTTCATATTACACTTTACTAAATACTGATTTTTCTTGGTAATTTAATTTTAATTTCTTAAAACAAGACTGACAACACATTTTCAGAACTTCTACTCTCGCTGTCTTCTACTACAAAGCCTTAAGGTGAGGTTTCTGTAACATGTCTTAACCATACCTTCTACTCTATCTTGATATGGTTGAATTTTTTTTAAAACTATTTTCGTCAATGTATACTCCTATTTTTAAGTGTCCACCCATACTATTCATTCTGACCTTAATCATAAGTTCGAGTTGTTGTTTTTTTGTAGAGGACATGCTGAGTTTTTCAGTACCATTTTTGTTTATAAATACACAAAAGGTTGATTGTTGTTTGCTTCATGAAACCATAAATATGATCTCTCTGTATCAAGGTATTGCACAAGCAATGAAAGCAATGTTAAATTCATTTTAAAATATATTTGAGCCACTATTCTTGAGTGCTGGTTAATGGAGGCCATACAGTATTCATAGACTATGGACTGACGGGTGGAGAGCTCTGACTGGTATTTGCAAGTATTTCTGTGAATGGGAAAGTTGTTGGCATTGTTTCAGGCATCCCATTTCCGGAAGCCTTACTGTACATTACCATTGAGAGAATGGAATTGATTTACAGGAAAAAAAAAAAAAAAAAGGCAGGCATCCATTACCTCCCCTTGTCACAAACATCTGAAAGGAAAGTCAATTTATTGGTTTGCATGGCAGGAAAAATTGAGGTATAGTTGTATGCAGTAGAAAATTGATTAAAAGTAGGAAAAGCATGTGTCTTGTGTATAGGAAAGATTTGTCTTGCGTTGACCAGCTTTTTCACCTTATCCTATGACTATTTTTTTTTCTCATGCTGTGTAAAATAGTACACCTGAACACCAGGACTCACAAGGATGCAGCCAGGATTTTAGCTTTTTACAGTTCCCAGCTGTTGTTTTCAAAGCAGTTTGTGACCAAACGAACTGTTGGTGGTCACAAAGACGCATTTGGGTCACATGAATACTCAAGAATTGAAATGCATTCACTAGGCCTCACTTGTAATTTGGAATTTCATGAGTCAGTTGTTAAAAGGATGAAAATGAATGATTAGTATTGTAATTGGATCAATCATTGGTAGCCCAGAGATATTTATTGAAATGAATACATTAATATTTGATTTCACTTTAGCAGACTACCTGGTAGACTTAATTTAGCACAATTTCCAGAAATAATCCTCATGCATGTATTAACATGAGTTCCAGAAGAGAAGTTTAGGCCATTATTCTGTCCCAAATGTCAATTAGAAATAACCCAATTCATCAGAGTTGTTTGTCACGAACTCTACTCACTTTTGCTGTGACTCATGTTTCACAAATGCTATCTTCTGCTTTTCATTTTAGCTCACAGGGCTGTAAATATCACTGTGTTTCTCTCCTGATAAATCAGTTATTCTTAGTAGTCTTTTGGGACAGATAATACAACAAGCTTTATGACCAAAACCACCTTGTACTGTTTAGGGGGTGGTTAGTTAGTGAAGGGTGACTTTGGTTTTTAATTTGTGAGACTCAAGAAAAATAAGATTTAGAAACTGACAATTACGTTTCATAATCCTTGGCCTGAAACAAAAGATCAGCAAATACATGATCTATTCTTTAAAATACATTTGGAATAATACTTATTTTTAAAGAGAAGTGTTGCAGCTGAAAGCACTAGCTAAGGAAATACACCTTCTAAACTTTTGTTTCAAGCTACTCCGTCAGGATGTAGGTTAACTGCGGATGTTTTGATAAAGTAAAAAGGGATTCATTTTTGTATATAAAATAAAAAGTAAACTTAGCATCACTGAATCATGGTGGTCATTCTGATGCAAAAGATTGAATTTGGCCACAAAACATGAAGCAAATACTAACTGTAAACACTATAATTTCCCTACCTTTTAATGGAACAGGTTTGGAGATTTTTCTCAGAGTTGGAAAGTGTTTTTGTCTTTCAGCAGAAAAGTAATGACAATTAATGGGTGAGCATTAGACATCCATTCTGGAACTATTTACAGTTGTTCAAGGAAATAGGTTGTCTTCAGTGTGCTGTCTTCACTTCTTGCCAGTAACACTCCTAAGACAGTGACTACAGATTGGATCTAGAGTCAGCTGACTTGCAGTTTCCAGTTCCAATACACGGGAAAATCCCATTGAACCAATCACATGTAATACTTGCCAGTAGACACCTTCTAAGTTTCTGGAATCATGTATTTTTGTAACCCATTTATGGGATTTGACATAGCATGCTGCATTGAGTTCAACAGGGTAATTGTTCTGTGGGAGGCAGGTATTGCTCTTCGTGTTAAACTTAGGGTGTGATATGTATGGGGTTTCTACTATTAATGAAGAAATCTATATTAATCTTATCTATAATATTTTATTACTGGTTTATATATTTCTTCAGTTCATAATTAAAAATGTATTGTCTTAATTTACTGTGTTTAGGCAATAAGATAAAGCATGTGTTAAAACATACATACATACATACATACATCCCACCTGCAAGCATTCAACAATATCACATTAAAATGGAGTATCCTGGGAGAAAGCATTGCCGAAGACTGTAATGTAAATAGTTTGGGTTTAGTAGGCATGACTTGCTATGAAATGAATGTCTCTTCTGTGTTGCTTTAATACTAGAAATTTATATTTGCCACTTATAGCACTGAAGTCCGTTGGTTTGGAGCTTTTTTTTTAACCTGCTTGACTAGGATTTAGGGGAGCTGGTTGCTCTTAGCTTTCATTGTCCCACTGAGATATGAGCCACATTGTGACAGATGACCACATGACTGCCTGAAATATTCAGTGCTTGTTTAGAAAAAATTATGCTAAAATTGTTTGAATTTTAAATATTCTTACATATTTTTAAATATTTTTTCTGTATTTTTAAATATTTTATATATTTTTAAATACTAAAAATGATACTTAGGAAACATAAGGGTATGGTGTTTTAGTCTAAGGCAAATTGCTTTAGTGACAGGTTGTGGTACTAAATTTCCTTTAAATAAGATTTTTTTTAATATATATTGATCTTAAAGTATGCTTCTCCATATCGATGCTTTTAATAATATTGAGTAGCCTCTGAAATATTTGAAAATAGGTTTTTGCAAGAAAATTCATGTCTGGGTGTTTTTTTTAGGAGAAACACTTATAACCACATGAAGTTATCTGAAATCTACAGGAGTCATGGGATTTTTTAGTGATTGTCATAACCATTTTATTTCAACTTCTCAATGGCAGCTGTTAAAAGCACCTGCAAAAAATGAGCAATGTCTTCAGTATATTGCTTCCTTACCAAGACAGAAATAAAATCACTTTCTTTTAGGGGTTTAAATTCTTTTTTTGGTGTACTTGTTTACTTTTAGATCATGTCTGTTTGGAGCTCTATGCTATATAACAGCAACATGGAATAACTGAGATGGAATTGGGGTGTTAGGGTTGCTAACGTGATTTATGCTGTTTAGTGAAACCAAGTTAATGATGTTGCTAGTGGTGGTTTTGGTTACTTTGTTGTTTACTGTGTTAGAAGTGACTTGATGCTTTCACAAACGGTTGTGAGAAGGGACACTTCTTGAATATTTTATATTATTTCCAATACTTAACTGGCAAGAAAAGCTAGTTTTGTTTTAGCTTTGGTTTAAAATTAGTTTAATTCCAGAAATAAATAGATTTTAAAAATAGATCTGGGTTTTTACTAGTGGCTTATATTTGCCCTATATAGAATTGCTGCAACTGTCTTTTTATTAATACTGTTCATTATGATGAAATTCAACAAATTATTAATGTTGGCAATAATTTTGTGTTCTCTACCTATTTAGTTCATGGTTTCAATGCTGCATTTACAGTTAATTTAAAAATGTTTCCAGTATTTAGTCCTGGAGAAGCTTCTAAAACTTGGCACTCACCAAAATGTTTTTTTCATCAGACTTCCTTCCTAGTAACTTTAGGGCATTAGCAAAACCTCAGTGTCTTACAGTAAGCAAACTTTCTGCAACTGGAACCTCCCTGTCCTAATGTAACAACAGACAAATAGAACTCTAACCATTATTTTTCCCTGAAACACACACTTTCAGATGCATATAAGCAGGAGAAAACCTAATAAATGAATATTTTAAAATTTGTTGTGACATGTCTAGTGGCTAGTTACTTCAAATGCTAGACTGGAATCCTTAGATAAAGCTTATTCTTGTATTTAAGAATGTCCAAAAATCTTTAAAAGCAAGTTTTGGCCTTAATTTTGGTTGTAATAACTAAAAAATGTGGGTGGATTTTTTTTGGGGGGGGCGAGGGATTGGGTTTTCTTGTGGGTTTTCTGGTTTTGTGGGGTTTTTTTATTTTTGAAACAAAGAAATGTTAGTCTTCTACATAGAACAGTAATAATCATAGAACCAAAATTAAAGAGCGAACACATTAAGTCATAGCTTTGGTGATAGTGTCACAGAGTTCATATTGAAAATGGTTCATAAATAAGTTTCTTGCTTGTCAGTGACAAAATTCTACCAAGTCTTGGAGAAAAATGTCTTCATCAGAGTAGGCCTGTATTACTTCTAGAGTAGGTAAAAATTACTTGGGGAACACACAGGACCTGTTCTACTACCCTTGCCAGTTCACTGATCTTGGAGAATATTCTGAATTAGCTAAATGTTTAGATTACAATCAAGCTACTGGTTCTCAATAACCTACTGCACTTAACCTGGTGAGTGCTGACCATGAATAAGACTAAGATTAGGTATGAGAATATAATGTATTTTGCTTTTTATCAACAAAAAAAAAAATCTTATTTATAGTTAGCTGTGTATGGGCACATACACAAACTCACAATTTCATGTCAATTAGTCCTCTCAGGCCTGAGTTTGCCATGCTTGTGTTTCTTCAAATCTGAAAAGAGCATAATAGAATTCTAATTGCTCATGTCCAAGCATCTTTTTCCATAATTACTTAAGCTAAAATTAACCTGCTTTTATTGTTTTTGCATTGTTGGATATTTGTTGAACCATAGTAGTTTGAACATTGCGCTTTCTGAAACTGAGCTGTTGAGTGAGGTATAAATGTTTGCTTTGTTCTTTCAATGGTTTCATGATTGAATTAAGGTCTGTCAACAAAGAATAGATTTGTGGCCTATTTATTAGCATCTAATTTACTTGCCAGTTTTGCGCATTTTGATACTATCCGTTCCATCCTCCCTGAACAGGTCTAGGTCTTTAAATCCTTTCTTGTCTCCTCACAGCTCTAATTTTTATCTTGTAATTGAGCATCATCTTGTGTAGCTGGGCATGAGGAATCCATCATACGGTACGTCTAGTTCCAAAGTATGAATGAAAGAGAACATGGTGCTGAGACAATCCTTCATCCTTTGACAGCTTTCTTTGAATGAGTCTCTTATCCCCAAGACATGTGATTTCTTGAGGGTGTTTGAGGAATTGGCGTTCTTAAAGCTTTCTGCCTATGGCAAATTGGGATACAACTGGACAATGAGACCAAAATTAAATGCGGCTGAGAAGAGGCAAACAGACAGAAGACTTGTAATAATTTAAGCTTTGCTTTTTGTAAAATGTCAGACTGGGGGTGGAATAATGTAATACATACACGTTTCTAATCAATTTTTCTCCTCTTCAAAGAATTTTTATGGAACAGCTGAAATGGCTAAAGTATTAACACATGAGGGCGAAGTAAAGAAGCATTCAGACTGAGGAGTTCAAACTAACTTTCTTAGTCCGAGGCAAAAGTAGAATGGAATTTTAGAAGAAATAAATATTTATCAGCACTGTTATATGAATAACACAGTTAATTCTTGAGTAACTTGCAGCAATTTAAAAAGCAGGAGCTCTTTTTACAGTGTAGTTGCTCACAAGAATGCAGTAGGCAATGCAGAAAGAGGGATACATGATGCTGTGGCTATGAGCCCAAGTGGGACCAATTCATATACTTTTTTAGGATAGTAGCTTTAATTTTTGAAGTTTGCACTAGAAGTGAAATCTAGAAGCACTTGGAGTTTTGACAGCCCTCTCCCACTCTTGGTTTGTTGATAAAAAAATAAACTGTTATATCTTATTTAACTACTGAAGTCACCATTATCCTAGCCATTTGAGCAGTGGTCTGTTTAAATGATTCTCCTTTACTGAAAACTTCAAGAGAACTTCAAGAATCTCTCTTTGGAGATTGCTCTCATTACTGCCTGGTTGCACACGACATTATTATGCTACTTCAAGAAAAATTGTGTCAATCAGGATGAATGGGAATGGTCAATTACTGCTGTATTGCCTGCTTTGTTATTTTTAAAAGTGAGGGTTTTAGTAAAGAGCTTTTATTTCCAGGGTTGATGTATTGAGATGTCAGGATCCAAGTAACTTCATTCTCCTTTTCTAAAACACTGCTTTAACATTCGCAATGTCCAAGAATTTTGTCTCCAAGTGATTCTATATCCTTCCTTTTACAACGGTCTCATTCGACTGCATGGTACTTGCTAGGGAAAAAAAGGCTGTGACCACGAGGCAGCTGTAGATGGCTGTGATAGTACCATCTTAATATTTTAAGATGATTGCCATGATAATGTGATTTTAATTTTTTTTTTTCATTGCTCTTACTCTTCCATTCCCTGTTGTCATGTGTCATATCTTACTTGTGATTACTTGTAATATCTCTGGGATTAACTATATCAGCCTATGCATATTTATAATACTTTGAGTTCCACAGAACAAATGCTACCATCTGGACTATGCTGCAATAAAAACAATTTCAGTTAAATGATCAAATTAATATGTAAATGAAATAAATAGGTTTTGTCATAATTTCTGTTAATAAATGTATTTCAGCAGGGAAGAGGAGAAAACGGGCAGGATTTTTGGTAGCAAATGCAGGTAAATGTGCTAACCACTGTTGCCTGTATTGCACAGGTACGACATTTGGTACACCGTCACAAGAAATGAGTAAAAACACACAACAAACAGTAGAATTTGCAGTACCACCACAGAAAAGAACCAGGCGGAAGCTAATGGACTCTCCGGTCACAGCTCAAAGTCCTGCTGCATCCAAGCAATCCAGTCTGTGTCATCTGGAGGATTCCCTTACCAAGGAGGTCCGCCCTATTGTGTATACACCAGAATTTTGCAGGAAGCCAGTAGAGAGCTTGTCTACAGAGGCTGTGGTAAAGAAAGCTTTATACCTTGCTGGCCTTCAGGAAGCCAAGGTGTGTAATATAGATATGCCAGTGAAAAAGGAGAGTGTTTTGGACGCTAAATGTGACATAATTCCAGAGTGCACTGTAGCTGACTTGGACTCAACAGTAATTCTCTATGAAGGGACAGGTGAAACAACAGAAATGTCTACTGAGTCACCTGTGAAGGAGTCACCTGTGAAGGAGTCACAGCCATGCATCAATAGCGTTCTGCACAGGTATTTTCCATTTATAAGGGCAACGAATATTACCCAAACAATTTAATTCTGTTTATCTTTACAACTGTATTTTTCCATTTAAGTCAATTTTATTTGTAAACCAAATATTTTGAAAATCAAACCCTCAATTTTAATTTGCATCAGAACAAATTCTGCCATTATTTGAAGTGAGTGGTATGTCGGTGACAACAGATGAAGCTAAAGGCTTATTCTCTCTTACAAGATAGGTACCAAAAAGAAAATACAGTACTTGTGATATGGTTTGTGATGCCTCAGGCAAGTTTCTTTCTCTGAGCTCTACTTTTCCTGTCTGTAAAATGGATGCTTTAGCCTCTTTGACATTGAGAAATGCTGTTGTTAAAGCTGCCATATATATGAGTTTCTGTAAATCTGCCTCCAGTAATAAATTGAATTTCCCATATTGTTTTTCAACTTAACATACGTTTACTTAGAGTTGAGAACAATTTCACTTGACTTCTACCCAGAGCAGGTTTTACAAAAATATAATTCTTTGAATTTCAGACTTGAACTCTCTTCCTTAAAAAACAAAAATCCTACTTCAGTACTTGAGAAGCCCTCCTACATGGCAATGACTTCTGCTGCTGAGAGAAAAAGAAAAATATTAAGGTAAAATTAAACTTAATCTTCTATACAAAAGACTGCATTACTTTCTTATGTTCTCACATAACCTTTGGTATTATATTTCAAATCTGAAAAACTCTTATACCGGTCATATTGACCTACTAAGGAGATGTTCTGGCTCAAATACTTTGAATGATTCAATTTATGGATTTTTATCTGGCAAGTTTTGAGGAAACAGCTTTTTTCTCTTTTTTCCAAAAGCCAAAATTGAGACAACCTTTTTTAAATCATATTATTAGTTGCCTGTTGCTAGACAGTGAGTGGAGCTGCCACCTCATGGGTATTCTAAAGAATGTTTCAAGACCCTTGGAACAAATTCCGTAGATATCACAAGACATGGAAGAAACTTCTTTGGTTTATTAGCATCTTTGAGATAGCAAATCTTCCTAGTAGATTATCAGATTTGCCTGATCCAATTTCATGTTCCTGTTCTAGTTGTTACTAATTCTTGTTGTAAACTATTTTCTAGGATTGCTCCTAAGATGAGAAAGCGGGCAAATATCATGTTTTAATTTCTTCAAATAAATGACTATTAATTTAGCAAAATAAATCATGTGATCCCTGAAACTGAGCTAGTTTTCTAGATTGTCTTTAGGGACAGATATGGGAACTGTTGGTGCCTGATTTACCTGAAGGTTAATGTTCTATGACAGACTTGAGAAGCACTTTTTTCTAATAGCTGTGTAATGATTTGCAAATTTATATATGTTTAGATCTTCCTTAGAGATAAAAATAGTAGCTTTTTCTGCTCTTATATCTCATTCCTACTGTATCTCAAACACGTATTTCCCTGTTTCCAAGTTAGAATAACACTACGGGAAAATCCCCCAACTTTTTTTTTCCTTTTGTGGAGATTATTTCCTCTGCCTCGGAGTATATACTGTCTGTAAAGCCAAGTTCTTTGGTTTTGGCTAGCAGCTTATGATGAAGAGAATGAATGAAAGCTTCTTGTTCATGAAGGAGGAAAGGAATACGCTTTTCAGATATTGCCTTTCCTTTCTCTTTCTTTTTTTCCCCCCTTTTCTCTCATGCTTTCCGTGTTCATACCAGTCATTCATCTCCTACTAGCATTAGAATAAAATATAAATTTCTGACATATTCTCTAAATCAGAAATATAATTTGAAACAGTCTATTGCTAGGATAAGGGATAAGAAGAAAGTCCGTCATAATACAGAGGCTGCTTTTACTAAATGGCATTACGTTCTTATTGGCATATAGGTCTCTTCCAAGACTCTTCATTAGGTACTGTAGTGATAGGACAAGGGGTAACGGGTTAAACCGTAAACAGGGGAAGTTTAGATTGGATACAAGGAAGAAATTCTTTATTGTTAGGGTGGTGAGGCACTGGAATGGGCTGCCCAAGGAAGTTGTGAATGCTCCATCCCTGGTGGTGTTCAAGAACAGGTTGGACAGAGCCTTGGGTGACATGGTTTAGTGTGAGGAGTCCCTGCCCATGGCAGGGGGGTTGGAACTATATGATCTTAACGTCCTTTCCAACCCTAACTATTCTATGATTCTAAGAAGGATGCATGAATAGAACATAGGCCTGGGACAAAGCAAGTCTTTGTATTTACTGCTTGCTATGTATTTTCATTTAGGCAGAAAATCATTATTAAGAAAAACAGTGTAAGTTAGAGGACTATAAAGTCAGAATAATACAATATCATTAGGGAATAGGAAAAGCATAGAAACTTGGTATGTAAGTATAATTAGCTTGCTTATGAGGCTGTGTTACAGAGTGGAACTGGGGAAGTTAGCGAGGCAAGTGTGAAAGGGTGAGATTAGATAGATTCATAATTTTCACTGTAAATCTGAAGTTCATCACATAAAAGGCTATAAAATATAGATGATTTGTCTTAATGAATTTGAAGTTTTAGGAACTTTCTTCTAGTTTAGCGAAAAAGTATTGGCTGGTATGAAGCCACCCCCTCCAACTGTGTTAGAGGATGTAGAGAAGCTATTGTAGCAATGAAAAATGTTATTTGTTCAATAAACACAGCTTGATCATTTTAAGTATTTCATACGTGTGTTAAGATTATTTCTTAGTATAATTTGCATGCAGTCACCATCAAGCTGGCTTCTGGGGTTTCCAAAAAAACTGTAGCACATTGGTCTTCATTTTAAGTAGTAGCATTAGTTCTTATGTTCACAGTTGAAATGGTCTTGTAGATTTTTAAAAAGGAAAAAAGGGGATAATATAGGCATCATAAATTAGTTTATTCTTTGCATTCTGTTACATCACTTAATATATTTCTACATTGCAAAGCCTAAACTACTAGAACTGTAGCTTAATCCTTTTGCTGAAAGCAAGCTCTTTTCTGGCTTCTATTTCTAGTTCTACATCAAATGCTGGGCTAGGCAGCCTGCGAGATACTGTTTCTGCAAAACGCATTCGACAGGAGGTCTTGCTAAGCCACACAGCTTTGCGAGTACCCAAAATGGCAGGTAAGTCTCAAAACTCAAATATATGATGCTGTATTGTAACTGTGTTGGTACAGGAGATCCAGAGTTAAGGTGGATACTCAAGGTTTTGTCAATTTAACAGCATGGGTTGCTGTCATCCATACACTAAGCTGTCAGCTTGAGTAGTACATCAATTCATTAAAACCAAATCTGAATGTCTAACCAGTTATCTAGATCATCTAATCAAAAGTCAGTGTTACTACAAGCATGTTGAGAAAACCCTTTCTGAAGAGTTAAGGTCTTCCACCAAAAATTGTTTGTGTACTTGTTGAGAAATTAGTGAACCCATTTTATCTTTTGCCAGGAGTGGTTTACAGCAAAATAACATCCTCTAATCATTTCTATATCTGTTTTTAACTGCTTGCTTTGTTTTATAGTACTGCACTAATTTGTTTTTACAGATACAGGGTGAGGATATTTTCCCCCAGAGTTTTATTACTTTAATTTTGGGGCTACTTGGAGCTAACACAGTAGTGGAGGAAAAATTATTTTAAAGCAATATTTAGGAATTATTTTGCTTCTAACAGATTGCTGATAATGCTATCAGGTGACATTCTGTCAAAGTCTGCTACAATTCCATGGCTTCTCACTGAGGTATATCTTTACTATAACAAAACCAGTTGCAAATAATTTTTTTCAATTGATGTGTACAAAGGTCTTCTGTTCACAGCTATCCAAAAACCTGTCTTTCTTAGTGCATGGCACACTATATTGCTTGGCACCTGCAGTACATTTTAATGCACTAAATCCTTACAATTTTCCTTTTCTATCTTCAGAAATGCACTTATGATCCTCGTTAGTGTAGTCTAGAGGAGGTCAAAGATTGTTTAAAGTTTTGGTCTGCTGTTGTTATGAAATAGTCTGATCGTGTGGCTTTGCCCAGTGGCATAAGCAATATGCACTTTTGCAGCACGTAGGTGTTTTTCTGTAAGAACTGATGTGAAGGAGCAAGTACATATGAATGTGTTGTTCTCCATTCATGAGAAATGTTGAGTCTCTATTAAAATAAACTTCCTGAACATTGTAAACCTGAGGCTAAGTATTATCTAACCAATAATTACTTACTTGGCAAAATGCATGTGTAGTTACATCAATTTCTACTACTCAAGACTGGGTTATGAAGTCGCCAAAATCAATTGCTACTCTGGTATTATTGAGAAACTCTGTAATGAAGGACCACATTGTGAAATAGAGAATAATTTTTTTTATTCTTCAAAATTTAACTGAATGTGAAATACATCTTGCTTTCAATAGCATGCATTTCAGCAGAAGAATGAAATATGACCAAATCCCTTAGAGGAAGAGCTGCTTTTTGATTAAATAGCCAAAAATTTTTTAATGATTGTTCATTTTTCAATACTGTTCTATAATAATATGGATTAATAAAACTTACACCTATTTCTACATTTTTATATAGACCACTGTGCCCTTTTAATAACATCTCATGCCAATTGAGGATTAATTATTGGACTTTGTAGGCAGTTAGCACACTGGATGGCTGAGCTGGGTTATTACATTTTTGCATGTCAAAATTAGGCTCTCAAGGACAAGAAATAGGTGTAAAAATTCTCACCATGTTCTGGAAACAAGATATCCAGGTAGGCCAGATTCTGCTTATGTTTATTGAATGAGTGTCTCCTATTTGTAATAAATGTTGTTTCTTCACTAGGAATGAAAACAAGGAGCTGGAAGCAAGAACAGGATGTGCCAAGAAACCTAGTTAGAAGCTTTTCTGAAGGAAACGTAGCATTTGGTGTTAAATCAAGGACACCAAAAAATCTTTTACTTCGCGTCTGTAAGAAAAAAAAATAGGGTTTACTTCTGAGTTCATCCATATTTCAAGCAGACTGAATGGACAGCAAATGAGGACAGGCAGACTTTTGTTTTCCTTCTGTGAATTCTTTTGTATTAAAGATGTCTCAGTAATGCACTATTTCAGTAAGAACCACTTCTTGGAAATAAAAGGATTTTGTTAAATTCTAAAATAAAGTAAGTTATTTTTTTGTCTCCTGTTAGCTCATGAATGTCTTTGGCATATTAACAAATAAGGAACTTAATTTCAGTATAACTTTTGGCATAACCTTTGTGAGCATTTCCCTGTGTTTGACTAACAGTTTAATACTTCAGATGATGCAAGTCTTTGAGGGGATCAGTCATACTGTAATTTTTAGATGCTACCTTAAATTGCTACCGACAGTCAGTCTTACTTTTCAGTGGAAATTTTGTGATACAAAAGTTAAAAAATTCGTTTTGACCTGCTAAATCACTTTGACTGCAACTTCTTAATGTTAAAATTGTTTTTTCATTTGGAAGCAAGTCAAACAGATGCTAATACTAAAACGCATTGCTGCTTAGCGTTAGGATGCCAGTTTATTCTTAGATATGTTCTGATACATACTACCAGTGGAGTACCAAGAGACACAAATACTTACAAAAAGTTTTTTAAATTAAGTATTATATGTAGGTGGTTTTAGCCTTTTTTTAGCCTGTTGGTTGTAAATGTTCCTGTTTTGTTGTTAATTTTTTTTAATTCAGTTGTAAATAGGATAATTGTCAATTACTTTAAATAAATAATTTTAATAAGCGATATAATGTCAATTGAACTTCTAGGAAAAAAAATACCTTTTTGCTTCTTTTATCATGAAAAATGTCTACATTAATCTTGATAAGTATTGCTAGGAGTATACATAGTTTATATTGTATCTTGTGATCAGTGATTAATATTCAGAGACAAGGCAGTTTATATATAGCTGTATTGCAGCCTTGACTGACTGCTGATCCTGAGGAGTGTGGTTCTAATGTGTTTGATCTGTGCAAATAGAAGTGTAGATGTGAATTGCGCCAGACTAAGGAAAACTAGCGGAAGAAGTCCAGTAACTAGTACAGAGGTTTTAATTGCCTGCCTGAAGCAATGAGCTTTCAACCCAGTCAGTTAAGCAGCACCAAGTATGCTGCAGAAAAATATTCCGGCTTGCAGCAATAGTAATGGGTTTAAAAGAGTTTTACAGGTGGTGGTGTTTGTTCGTCACAAGCTCTCCTGTGATAGAAAACTATCTGTGATCTAACAGCTTTTATAAAATTAATTCTTAAAATTGTTTCAGTATTCTAAATGTTTATAGTTTTATTTTTGCTGTCTGTAGTCTGTGATTTTTAGACAAACTAATATAAACCTTCTTCCCAGTTATATCTCCCCCTAGCTATTGAATGTTGACATGTTGATTCTTGACACATTGACTGTCTGTATAAAATTTCAGGACCACTTGTTGGGACAAGCAGACAATGTTGCAGAGGTTGACTTCATCAGGGAAGTTCAAAGAGCAAGGAATGATTCCTTGAGAAGTAGGCATTACTAGTAAAAAATGAGATCAGGAAAAACTTAATCCTCCTATTAGCATTCTAAATAGAATATAGGTAATATAGTTGTGGTTAACGTGAGGACATGCTGATAGCATAATGAGGACTGATAAATTATTGGCTGTGGAAAAGGCTTTTATGAATGAACTTCTAAACCTCAGAAAAGCCTAAAAGCTATAATTTGGGACTTGACCACATTTCAGTAGAAACGGTGGGGAAGTCATTTAATATTTCTCTGTCATGATGAAGAACAAGATTTAGTAATTAATTTTAACTTAGGATTTTGGCAGCTAGTACAGCTAAAATTGTAGAGGCCACACATTTTTCATTTATGTGATGTCTTCCAAATCCTGTGTTTAATATAAAGTGCGCACAGGAAGCTGTTTTTATTCATACTACTACATGTCTGCAGCAGGCATGTTGAGCTTTGCTCATGAAGGTATTTGTAATGTGCATTGCTTTTGTGGCATGTAAGACTTACACATAAATGTTCCTAGTAATTTTGACAGGTTTTCAGACGAGCTTGTTCATGCAACATTTTGGTACTTGGTCAAAAGAGAACTGATAAGTCTCATCCTTTCTTAATGTGTTTGACATACCCCTGAGAAGAACTGGTTTGATTGACTTGCAACAATTTCAGTGAATAAAAGAAAAAAAAAAAAAAGTATGTTGAGAAAATTAGCACACTGAGCTGAGAAGTGACTCCTGTTCCTAACTGCGAACCAGATGCTGATCACAAGTTTGTTAGCTAGGTATGTATTTAACGTTTATAACTCACATAAGTGCTTCCAGAAATTATAACAAATTGAAGTAGAATTTCCGTACTTTAGATTGTTATTGATTAATATACTGCTCTCTTGTACATTTATTTATGTACATTGTGACATACTATGAACACATCTAGACTTCATAAGCAGAAGAGTACATACTTAGTGCTTCAGAGTACATTCTACAGATGGTGCTGGTACAGAACTTGTTAGTGCCTAGTAAGTTTTTTGTCAGATTGCCAGTTTCTTCTTAGATAAAAAACAAAGAATATTTGGTAAGCAGAGAAAGTAGGCTATAACTGCATTTGCTAATTTGCATTGCCTGTTACCTGTTGGCCTTCGTTTACAAGCTAATGTAAGTGATAGCATTTATCAGAAGTATACATTTAATTAATTTCGCTCTGCTGTACCATGCAGTGTTAAATCATGCCAGATGGGATGTAATGGAGTATTGCACAGAATAACATGACTCAGGAGTCAAGAATTCAAATTATTTGGGTCAGTTTAATCTTGTTTACTGTAAAAAAAAAAAAAAAAAAAAAAAAAAAAAAAAACACACATAAACCAGTAGTTTAAAAATAAGTTTCCTTGAAGAAAATGTTGTGCTTCTTAACTATCCTAGACATGGCAGATAGGTAACACTTTATAGCTACTAAGTGAATCATGTTTGCTATGTGATACACCTGACAACTGTTGTATGTTTGAGCATAAACATAGCAATAGAAGTACTGATCTTGGCTTATCTTGCTTTCTTATTCAATGCAGAAAACTAATTTCTTTAAAACAAATGCTAGTCTGAGTCAAAAATGTAGGTCTAATATTTGTGTTTCTAATTGAACATTCATGAGTTCAGTGCCGCATATCAGCATTGTGCAAAGCAGTCCTTCATATGCAGATGTCTTATTTCAGTGTTTTGAAAAGTTCATATGCTGAATTATTGAAGTATAAAACTCTCAGAAAATCTGCGGATAGATAAATTGCAATGATGTGCTATGTGTAGTGTATTTTGGAGAAGAGCAAAAAGGAAAATATTTTGTAAGAATTAATTTTTTGTAAAGTTACTTTCTTTGGAATATTTCTGAGTATATTTTGCAATATAAAACTTAAGCACCTTTTTAAACTAAGAGGTACATACATTGTTGCCATAATACCTTGTGTAACTGGATGTGAAGAGTAGTATTTGCTTTAATATGGTAGTCTTCATATTGGAGTAGTAAAAGCCCTTGCACATCTCAAAGGGGTTTGTGAAGTATTCAGCATTAAAATTATCATTGCTCTTCCATCAAACAAAAGCAGTCATGAAACCTTCAAAATCTAAAAATATTAGTGTACACTTAGAGGGATGCTGTCTAGGCTTGCTTTAGCCATAAGAAGGTTTCCGTGTTCTATGGTCTGCATCGGAAATATGTCATGCTCCAGTATGTCTTATTTTTCTTTCTGAAAATGATTGCTGTCAACAGAAACTCCTATGGTTTATGTCTAGCTGCTGCATTTATTTGGCTGAACCCCTTTTAGTACAAGTTTGGAGCCCTAGTAACCTGTTCCTGGCCAGACTTGAGGACAGCTTACTATTATCAAAGCTAATAAGCTATTATTAGCTTACTGTTACCAGGTTTTCAAAGCAGCTTACTGCAGACCATTTTACCAAGAGGTCAACATTTCACAGGACCAAATGGGAAGAAATTTGTTTCTGAAAAGCAATTTTTTGCAAGTGTGAAAAGGATGGTAAAGATTCTGTCCCACTGGGAAATTCTTAGCAAAACATTATAAAAGCTGTAGGGTATAGTTTGTACTATGATTTGTTTACTTGCTTATTTTAATTGCAGGAAGTGAATTTGTAGGAGTTATCTGAAGCATAGGCTTGGGAGGCAATGAATATTTGTTGCTAGGGATAGAGTTGGAGAGCAATATTGTTATTAGTGAAGCTATAGACACTGAAGCCTTTATAATGGACTCATTACAGCTTCATACCCATTTTGCAAAACATTGTTTTCATGACTAAGTCCACACAAGTAGCAGATATTTCAGTCATTTCTTTGGAGTAACTGCTTTTTACCACACACATGGGCCTGCATGGCTGTGCTCCAGCATATTTGTACCAAGTGGCGGGGCACGTTAAAAGGCTACTGTGTCCATTGATTTTGGTAGAATTGTAGCAAGCTTTGTTTCCCTGATAGTAAACAAAGACCTGTGCAAACTTATATCCAGACACACCTGTAGATTTCTGTAGGTTATATAAAACTTTAAGATTGAAGGCCCAAGAAATCATATCTACTGTCCTGTCTGTCTGGCAAAGCACAAGAACTTGATTGGGTTATTAGGAAAAGTCAGTTTTGGTGCTGGGAGAAGTTTTCATAGCAGACAAATATTTTTGGTTATCTTCTACTGAGGCAGCTGAGCCTTTTGCACCTGCAAGTTTGGGTACTCTGCTGCAGAAGATAGCAAGTATGATTTGGAAGCCTGATAGCACAATGCAAAAATGAAGATTTGTTAGCTAAGTGGTCCACCTTGGAAATCATTTGGACTCCTGAGTAATTTGTTTCACTTTGGCTTTTTTACAATGTATTTCTGTAAATAAGCATAGAGAAACTAGAGAGAGTAAATGTTCTTAGAAAATTCGTCCACTACAAGTGTGAAAATATGTAGTCTTTCCTGTAGGAAACTCCAAGAGCTGCCTTAATAGAGAGTAGATGTGTAATGGTAAATGGCCTGTTTTATTTCTCTACTGTGTAGTGCTCTTGGGAAAATTATTCTGGATTTTCCTGTTGCTTTAGGTTTAATTGTGCTATACACACTAGGGCTTAAGGGTTTATGTAGCATGACTGTTGTATATCTAAATTCTACAAGGGAGTGATTGAATCTAACATTTATTAGAAGCTACAGTAGAGTAAATCAAGCTTTAAAAGTGTTTAACAAAAGCAGTTTTCATTTTGTGGTTTGAATTCTAACCTTCTTGATTACTGGCACTGTTTTTAACTGAATACCTGTAATTATATTTCAGAATGTTACAGTAAGATGATGAAAACAGTTTTCACAGCTACCTAGCAAATGTGCTTAGAGGCTACTATTTCCCATTTCACTGAAGCAGTTGGCTCTTTTATTTTAATGTCTTTAAAAAGAAAAGGTATTTAGATAAACTAACTTTGGATACTGTAGTGGTTTTGTATTCTGAAGGAGACTGAAAACGGGTGAATTAGTTAACCATATGATTAATATAGAACATGTTTGCATTGAAATTCAGTAGCTAAATTCGTGTTGCTCATCCCAACCTGCATCAGGTCAATGACATAAGGGAAAATGATCTTTAAAGAGCAGAAAACACTGTAGTCATTAGAGACTTAACTTTATGTAGGTAAAATAGTGTCAGGAGGCACTGTGATGCAAATTAGACTTCCAAGCACCTAAAGCAGTGCTTGACCTACCTAAGTCTGAGCTAGCATAGATGATGCCTTGAAGTTATCCATCTCTCACCTTTGACAGCCTTTGTAAGAAGAAAAAATAAGCCCAGAATAGTCACTAGAATATTTGACTGGGGAAGAGAGAACTACACCTGAAGTAAATGTTTAAAAACAAAGTGGAAAGGGTAGTTAAAGTCTGAAGCTGTTCACCTGAGGTATCTATCTAGTGTCTATCTCCACATCTCTAGTGGGGAAGGGAGGGAAAAACCAAATACTTAAAAAGCCAAATAAAGGAGGTTTAGATCGGATATTAAGAAAAACTTCTTCACAGAGAAGGTGTTCAGTCATTGAAACAGGCTGTCCAGGGAAGTGGTGGAATCACTATCTCTGAAAGTGTTCAAAAACTGTGTGTATGAGGCCCTCAGTGACATGGTCTAGTGGTGGTCTAGGCAATGCTGGGGTAATGGTTGGACTTAATGATCTTAAAGGTCTCTTCCAACCTAATTGATTCTATTATTCTAATAATAGAAGTCAAAACATGTACCTTTTGAATATTGGAAGTAAAAATGTGGAAAGCTATGTTTATATGGGGAAAACAAAATAATATTAAATACGGAAGTTTTAAAACAATTTGCTGAAAGTGAGAGTTAGGGTTAGCTACTTTCCCACCTACGTGATGGCTGACTCTCAGTGGTTCAGTAAAAAAGCAGTTGGTGAGAAAAGGCCATGTTAGAGATCTTAAAAGGAGGTATAAATCTTAAAGGAATACTTGAGGTGTTAAATGAAACTTGCTTGTGAGTGCTTTTCTTGACAAGAAATAGATACATTGACATTTGAGGTTGAAGGGATGGAAAGCACCTTTATCAAGTTTGCAGGGGCCACCACGCTGGTGGGGTGCCTCTGCCATGCTCAAGAGCAGGGCTGTCATTCAGAGCTAAAGGAAATGACCAACAGGAACCTCTGTACTCAGCGTCGTGCCCAGGGTTGAGTACAAGACAAAGGCTGAAAGAGTAAGTTTTGGGTTTAGCTTGGCAAAGAGCCTAATAGTGACCTTGCCTGCATTGGAGGAGGTTGAGAAGACAGGGAGAGACTGCTGTGGTGCATGGTTGGAAGAACACAGTGATCCTAAACTGAAATAGAGGTGTTTTTAATGGGGAGGATAACAAAGTGCTAGAATGTGTGGCTATGGAATTTCTGTCCTTGGAGTTTTCAAGGAAGAATTGGACAAAGGCCTGAGTTACTTGGTCTGAAATCAGTGTTGACCCTGCACTGAGCAGGAGGCTGAATTTGATGACCTTTCAAGCTCTCTTCCAACCTGAATGATCCTACAATTCAAAGGAATGGGATAAACTGTCTCAAACTGAACAGCCAATAGAAACTACTTTATAACAGGGTATTTAAAGGAGTATTAATAGATCTCTTTCACTAGTCAAAAATACTAAAGGTCAAATATAGAACAGCTAAATAAGCGCGATATGAGATCTATTGCTTCAGTTGTCCCTAGTATTGGTGATTTGCAAAGAGGCAAAATTGACTGGTTTTGTTGGTTGGTTTGTTTAAACTAGGGTTCTATAGTAAAACTTAAAGAATTCAATAAGCAATCTGGTAGGAAATATTGGCAAGATGTGATAAATAAATCTTAGGGCAGATGCAGTTGTTCAGTAGAGGGAAGTCATGTTTCACAAATCTATTATATTACAGTCTCTGAGCTTATAGTTAAGATAGGACTGCTTAGTGTAGTCCACTTAAATTTCCAGAAAGCTGTCAGAAGCTGCCTCTGCGCAAAGGTGGTGGTGTGGGAATCTATAAGAGTTAATAGGTGCTTCCAAGGTCAAAACCAAAGGGTGGGAATAAATGGTCAGTTTTGAGAACAGAAGAGAAGGTTATCGGTGTAGCACGTTTGCTAGATCCATTGGGTTTAATATATCACAGATTATTTCAAGAAGGGGTCCTAAAGTAAGCTAATGAAATTATTGATCCAGAATTACTCAGGCAGTTGAAACAAAAGCCAACTATGAAGAGTTGTAGGAGCATGTCAGCTACTGAGTGACTTGGACAATAAAATAACAAACTGAATGTCAATGAATGCAAAATAATGCACAATAAGGAAAACAACCCAAACTGTATATGCATGACGAGGGGTTCTCAAGTAGATATTATGACTCAGGAAAGAGACCTTGGAGTTGTAAAAATACCATGAAAACATCAGCTGTGGTCAAAATAGCAAGAAAATGAATAGAGAACAAATTATTGTATAAATCCTTGGCATGTCTGCATCTTAGTGTTGTCCTACACATTTCAGACAAATGTAGTTGAACTACAAAAGGTATAAAGAAGGATGAGAGGAGTGATTAAAGTACTGAACAGCCTGAATACAAGGAATGATTAAATAGATTGGTACACTTCAGCCTGGAAAGTAGGTGATTGAGGAGTTATCACAAAGGTGTATGGAATAATGAGTCATGGAAAAGGTACTAGACAATAATTTTTCACTGTTTCTTACTGTACAAGAACTAAAGGGCAGGTTCGAAACACATGAAAGTTCTTCCCTGCACAGCATATTTTATGACAGTGATCTCTGTAATTTAAAATGTAATGGGTGCCAAAAAGTTTTGAGTTCAAAAGTAATTAGGCAAACCTGTGGAAGAAATGGCTATGGGGAGCTACTGAACACAGATTGGTTCAGCCTCGGCTCAGAGCAATGAGCAGATAGGAAGGAGAGAAAGTTCAGTGTCATTAATATGTTTGGCTCTGGTATTTCCATTAGTATCTGCTGAGGGTTGCAACAGAGATAGAGAGAGGCTAGAAGAGACTCCTTTCCAGAAAGCAGTTCAGAATAGCAACCTGGCTTGAATTTCTTTGGCAATATGCTTGCCTGGCAGGTTCCTTGAGGAGCTTCAAGTTTGCCCCTATGGATGTCTCCTCCCAAATGAAGTTTATATTTACTTTCCAGATACTGTGTAAAATTATAAGATTGCCCACTAATGAGGAGCAGATTAAAGTTTCTGAACTTTTACCTTAGATTTTGGCATATCTCTGAGACTTGAAGTCCTACATGTAAGTAACCCTTAATTGAGGTGGAGGGGTCCAGAAACCGTAAATGGGCACCAAGTGAGCTAGCTTCTGATCTCAGTACTGTAATGACTTCATGTAAAAAGATTTCCCATTTTGGAGAGAATTAAAACAGACAAAAGAGTATAAATGCCAAATGCTAAATGAAAAACACTACCTACAAATATCCTGATGTTGCTGCAAAACTTGAAAATAGTGATTTTTGCATACTCTGACTCTGCTTTTTCGTCTGGTTCAAAGAGTTCTTATTCCTTCCTGGTGACCTTTAAATCATGCATTTCTTAGCCTTCCTAATGTTCTGTGACACTCTTCTGCTCTTATTCACATATTAGAGAAAATGAGGCGTAAATGTGTGTTGGACATTCTGAAAGATACGGGAAGATTAATTTTGTGATTGCTTTAGGATATTTAATCTGAGACTCACTGAGTCCTTAAAGAACAAGCAATTACGAATGAGTTACACAGTAAATACTTTTAAGCACTGAAGATTCTCCTGGAAAGCTCTAGGAGCTGCATTGCCTTGACACAGGTCTTAAATCCATAAAACAGGGGTGCTATGGAAATTCACTGAAATATATACTGAATATGCCACAATACACTGAAATGATAAAGCATTTCCTAAATAAACAGACTCCCATGTGCCAGGAAAGTGATTCATAGGTTGGGGAAGTTTTTGTCTTTGAAATTAGTCTGAAATATATTAAAGAATGCTTTATCTGAATACTCTGCCACAACTTCATATGGTTTATACTTTTTTCTCCCTTCTCAAAAAGGATAATTTCTATCAGGTATTATATTTGTCTGCAAATCCATTTAAGGACATTTCAGTCACCTTGGCTCAGTTCAAGTTAATGAGCTATATTTTTTTTTCTGCTATTTTATTAATTTTCTTTTTCTCTCCCATTCCTCTCCTAATAACAGCCCCACACCACCATGCCTGTTCAGTTCTTCATCTGGAATTCCAAAAGCTCGAGAAAGCAGCACAGGAAGCAAGGTTTCACCATTTCAAATCAGTACAGTGTTGTTACTAAATTTTACAATAAGCAAAATGCTTTGTCATAATCAATAGAAGCTAGACAAGCTGAGTTTGTCAGCATAAGATGGTATTGTGACTGGTTAAATGCTTTTCTATGGCTTCCTACTTTACTGTATGCTGTACATTAATTTCTCTTAAAATACAGAATATTCTCACTTTACTTTTAATTCCTCTGTTGTGTGTTTATCTATCTTACAAACTGACTCCATGTATTCTAGGATTGCTCTGAAAAAGTAGATCATAATAGTTTCTAATTTTTCTTATTAAGATAGCTTTGGGGGAAAAATGTTCTTTTTAAAATAAAACCATATTTGTATCAGCATTGTTAGTTTGTGTTCTGGACATAGTGGTCGCAGGACTTTATACAAAGCAGAAAATAAACTTTGATGAGTAGATAAGATGGTGGACAGAAGAAATGGTCGTTGTGAAAGTTACTCACCTAATCATTGGTTTGACCTCGAATTCCTCGGTTCATCTCTTCTGGTAGTAGGAACTGGGCTAGTTTAACATACTCTTGGATTTTTTTCTTTTTGTTAGGAATTGTATAGAAATAAAAACCATCCAAGAATTAAAGTATCTAATCTGATTGCTACTGCTGTACACAGCACAACTCCTCTTATCTCTTATGTTAACACTTTGCATGCACATTGTGTTGCTTAGAGGGTTCTTGTTGGTTCCTTGTGTTTAGTCATGATAACACCTATGTGGAATGCTTTGCTGCCTTATCAGATTTGCTTTTCTTCCCTCTTCATGTTCCAGAGGTGTAAGGTGGGGGCATGGCTGTCAGTGTGAGTCCTCTTGGTGTATGGTTTGTTACTGTGATGAAATTACAGTCCAGTATTTCTTGCAGTATTTAGTTTATTGGAAAATACACTTTGGGACTGTTTGTGACAACTAATCGTGGGCTTGGATTTGATGGTGATAGCAAGAGTACAGAGAGTAACAACTTTTTCCATGACTGAATGAATGTGTCTATTGCTTATTGCTGATTGCTATGATCAGCCTTAGGGAGCTATGCCAAAATAATGTTTTCAGTTGTGCCTGGCAGAGGTGTTTTGCTCTATATGTTATCTATGCATATGGCATAAGCCCCAAGAGAGTAGTGTCATTTTTTTGATTCCCCTTCTTTTCTTTCTTAACATCAGAGTTTAGTTTCTTCCAGTGA
This sequence comes from Coracopsis vasa, assembly GCA_026283785.1. NCBI lineage: Eukaryota > Metazoa > Chordata > Aves > Psittaciformes > Psittacidae > Coracopsis > Coracopsis vasa. The sequence continues at coordinate 37,891 of JANHGB010017105.1, forward strand.
GGTCTCTGTAGGCATTGATGGAAAAAGGCTGAAATAGCAGCTGAAACCAGACCTCAAAAGTTAGCTTGTAGAAAGATGAGATTCACTTTAAGTATTTTCAAATACATGTTGTTTAGCAATTGAGCTATAATAGATTGTCTAAAAATGTAGCCTGATTTTCTGCTGTTCCCCTTTATAAAATCAGTTGTTTGCAATTAAATCTGATTCTGTCTCACAGAATCTCTTTGCCACTGACCTGTCTTTATATTTTCCTCAGTTCTTGGTTTAAGACTTCAGTGATGATCAGGACACTCATGCTTGTTAATCTGTGTCCCTGTAACTTTTACTCTTTGAATTTACTCTTTGAACAGAAGCATCTTCTATAGTCTTTAGTGTTAATAAACTATATGTATAACCTTTTCTTCAATATATATATCCTTTTTTCAATTTTATTCTTCTGGAGCACAGGATGGAGTTATTTTAGTCATGGCTGGAGTAATCCAGTGAAGAGGACAGAAAGCTACAGGAAATCTCATTTCATGTGTAAAATGGAAGTGGTCTTGTGAAAGACACAAGAGAAAGGGCACATTTTTTGATTTTTAGCCCAAGTTAAGAGCTTAATATGTTTAAAAGTTTATAAAGTAAAAAGTTTAAAAGTTTGTAAGTTTGGCTTGTATCTAAGCTTCACTCTAAGGCAATGGGCAGGTCATTCAAAACAAACTTTTTCAAGTCTCTTCATTTTCTGAGTGCTCATTTTGAGACAACTGAGGCTTGATCTTGAAAAATGTTGAACATGTGCAGTATTTTGCATTCACAGCAGTAACTGATGTAATCGAGCTCTTTGCTCTCAATGTATAAAAAGGCTTTAAAAAACCTTAGCTTTTGGAAAATTCAGGTCCTTAGACTTTCAAAATTGGCAAACAAAATTAGCTGACGCTTCTGAATGCTTATGCTTTTATCTTAAATATTCCATTCCCCTTGTGTAAAATAGTGGTAAAAATATCCTCTTACTTCAAAAGGGTGTTGAGAGGATCAGCTCATTAATGTTTTCAAAGCATTCAGATGCTGTAGTGAAAGCACCATACAAAATCCCATAAGGAAGTTGTTAATTCTGTATTCATTGTAGGCTATGGGTGACAGTAAGTCAGTAAGACATAAGATTGTATACTGCATGTGAAGGGTATTGCAGGACTCTGCAGCAGTCTTGACTTCAAGGATTGCTGTCCACCCAAGGCACTAGGTGTGCCAGGAGCTGTGCAGAAAACCGTGTTGAAGCTGTGGGGAAAAGACATCTGAACTCTGGGGAATGGGTGCTCTGAGGCAAATTCATGTTGCATGGGCAGCCTTAAAAATGTGATTTTGAGTTGGCCTTCAAACAGTCAGTCATTCTTTAGTCAATGCTGTTAATGCATGTTTGCCAAGCAATTGAAATAGAGATGTATCTGTTGAATGATCGACACAGGATCCTGTTGAGCTGGTCTTAAGAGCAGCCCTATGCTTTCTGAACCTAACACACTGCATTTCAATTATCTGGCAGAGAGCTTTGCACAACAACTGTGCAGAAAAATTAAGTAAAAATCAACATGGCAAATCCATTCGAATTGCCATCCTTAACCTGAGGATCCTATTAAATCAGGTAATCCGGGGATTTAGTGATTTGGAAAAAATAAACTTGGTCTCATGGAGTTAAAGAAAAAAAAAAAAGCTTCTCAGAATTATTCAAACTATATGAAACTTTAAGAGCTGTAAACATTTAAGCAGGAAATCTAGTTAACAGTTGTACTGAAATCAGAAAGTTCTTAAAATGGAAAGTGAAATCAGAAGGCCAATAGAAATCTAGAGATGGATGTATCAAAGCTACACAGTTTCTGTAACTTTATTCAACATTTCTGAAGGTGTAAATTTAAGTAATGAAGAATGAAAGAATGAGTTCACTAAAATTGAGTGAAATTCACTAACATGAGTGAAATGGTAGATGTTACTGATCCATGTGGCCAGCATGTTCCCCAGCTAAAGGAGCAGAGGTGCAGGAGCTGATGTCATAGGAGCTCATTCTGGCACACAGTAGAGGCAGGATGAGCCTGTGGGTGACCACAACCCTCTGTGGGAAGCGTGGCATATTCCAGCCAATGGTGACAACCACACAGCAAGATAAGAGTGATTAAGAAAGTACACGTTCTAGTGGCGGCAGGTCAGATGACATGTGTACCACAGTAACTGGCACTTCAGGATGACCTTCTGGAGTATGGATGGGTAAAGACAGAATAAGGGAGTACAGGGACTGAAAATAAATCTCAAAAAAAAAAAGAAAAAGATGGAGCAAAACAAATAAAAAAACCCACCACTCCTCATTTGGCAGTGAAATGAAGATACCAGCACATCGTTCATGCAGAAATTTAAGGTTAATTTCTTGAACTATTACATTTCAGTGATCCAGCCAAGTAGATGCCCAAAATTTCCTTGAAAATTTAGGAACTATACATTTACTTGACACATTCTGAAAGCATCAAGTACTGCTGTGTGTTCATGCACACAGGGAGCCACCAGAAGAAAGAAGAGATGATCTGGGGTGGCCAGTGCAATGTTGTGGGCAGAGCAAATGGATTTTTTTATCTGTAGGGCAGGCACTAATGATTCTGAAGAATATTTGTATCTGCCAATTTCCAGATGTCAAAAAAGAAAAAGGAGAAACTTGAAACCAAGGGAACCTTTTTGTTGTGATATGTATTTTTAACAGATTCAAGCTTTTTCTTGTAAAAACAAAGTGTGTGTTCTTGTAAAGACAAAGTATATGTTTTTCTAAATTGTACACTCAACAACAGCTATATAGTGCGTCCCAGCCAAAACTCATCACCGTGTAAAGGATTAAATGACTAAAATTGAGAGTCAAAGTGAATTCTTCATTTAAATTGAGAGTCAAAGTGAATTCTTCATTTAAATTCTTCATTGAGGGCTTATATTTTTATTTAAGATAATTTTTACTAAACTGTTTTATAAAAAGCCTAGCCAAGAGTAAAGCTCTTAACTTTTTTAATTAATTTGAATTTAATTTAATTAATTTAAGAGGAACCTGGAGCAGGAAAGGGAACATGCTTTCTAGATGCTGTCCACTTTTACAAAGAGAAATAGAGCATGTGAGACTCTGCCCCTGTGGACTCACACACAAGTAGTATTTTTGTTGTCATCATCATCATCATCATTTCTAAAAGTTTTTTAGTTTTTTTCCACACCAATCTTAGTTACCCAGAGACTATTTTTAAGATAGCCTTTATATAATTCACATTATGTCCCATTAACTAACAAATAAACACCAAAATATAACATCCAATAAATTCACTAGAAAGATTAATGAAATTGGTAGTAAAAGATAAAAATTAGAGAATGAAATTGTATTGTTTAAAGCTATGTGCAATAAATTAGTGGTTATCCATACCTAGGCGTGACTTAAAATGTTTGGGTATAGCATTAAGAGTAGACCTGGAGCAATGACAATCTGCTTTTGAAATTTCTAGGGGAAAAAGTGAAGATATCATTGCTTGATTCAGTTCTATCTACAAGGCAACAAAGCAAGAGATTCAAAAAGACTGCCAGACTATCACTGTAGGGGTTTTTTTTCACACATAATTTTTAAAAGGCATGGATGATAAAACAAAGAAATAATGCAAACAGTTGGATGGGGCATCTGGGAAGAATGGAGGTGATAAACTGCACAACTGTTCCTACAGCTGCACAGTGTATCCTGGCACTAACAATGTTATTGCTATTGACAGATACTACTCTGAGAAGGTGTTAATGCTTTCGGGCATATGCTAAGTTATTAACCCATGCTTCTTCCTCTTTATCCTTTAGAAATTCAGAAGAAATTCTGACTTATTATTGCAGCAGAATCTGCTTTCTTTAATTTTTTTGTTTGTTTGTTTAAAACATATTAACTTCTACTGGGAGAAAACATCTTAAATTCTTGTTCTCATTTAATAAATCCAAGGCATACTGTTAAATCTCCATTTCAGTCTCTAGAAGGAAGTTTCTTCATACGAGCAAGTAGGAGTCCTCTGCTGCTTGCTTGGTTTTCTCTGTAGACGCAAGCTGACAAAGGTTAGTTAAGGCCACTGTGCGGCTTTTTGCTTGCTGCTGTCACAGTGTGTGTTGGACTGTGAGCGATGCTGTATTCTGATCTCTCTTACGTCTAGACAGATATTCATAATGAAATAGATGTCTGGATACTGAAGTAGACTTCCACAGTCCTAATGGGATTGAAGCCTACAGAGGCTGGAAAAAGAGCAACTTGCGTTGCACCCTCCAGGGCTGCTGAATTTCACAAGTAAGATGAGCAGAAGCAGTCAGACTGGTTTTGTCTTATAACTTCACCTTCTCCCCACACACTCAAGCCCTGCTTGACCTGACTTGCCTCCCAAGACTCAGCTTTATGGAGGACTGCAAAAGCATGTTGACTGAGACAACTGAGAGAAGCCTATCTAATATTTAATCTCATCAAAATTTCCCAAACTACAGGGCTTTTTTTCAGAATCAAATTTTAGTCTTTAAATTTTGTGCACAGCCATGATCTTCTAATGCATGGTAGAACATACGTTTACTTACACATTTTTATGCTGCTTGGCATGTGGAAATCCTTCCTAACTAAAATAAGAGTAACTGTAGCTCCCGAAGGCATCCTCTTATGCTTCAAAGGTTCTTGAAATAGCAAATCACATTTGGAAGATGCTCATGTGAGTGCTAGCAGTGGCAATAAGCAGTGGAGAGATCAAGGGCGTAGGCAATCTCTTTTTGTTCTTAACGAAGTTGGATCAACTAAAGAGACCCATCATTAATGTCAAAAACAAGCTATAAGGTATCTTCCATCTTTTGAGCTTCTTGTAGCCGGAGTATGATGAAATCGCTGCAGAATTCCTGTGCTTTCATCCTCATTTATATGTAAAATTGTTATTTTTTTTCCTCTGTATTTTAATAAAACCTGAAATCTTTCAGAGTTGAGAAATGGGTATTTCCCTAGCAGTCTTTCTAGGATCTGGTGTCAGAGGGGCCAGGGTTCATTTTCATCAGGTCGTCTTAAGCAGCTCCCAGATACACACTGCCTAACCCTGCCTGTGCTGAATACAGCCTCCAAGTCAGCAGACCTCCAAATAACTCCTCAAAGTTAACTAATGCTTATAGGTCACTTATGTTCAATGTTTCACTGCTCAGTGTTGCCCAAGTAGCTACTCTGTATGAGTGCAGAAAACTTGCAAATGTATTCAGCAAACATACATTATGCATTTTCTCTTGTAACTGATGACCTTTCATAACATACCTGTGTGTTGGGCATTCGTCAGTTGTAATGTGATCTATAACTCTTGTAAATGCATCTCTACAAAACCCATTAAATAATATATGAACCTACTGAAAAAAAAGTACAACAAAAGCAAGGGGTACAGATTAATGGCTGCCTTTCCCTTCCTTTTTAGGAAGGTAAAATTCTAATCTGTCAATATTTTGAATTTTCATTTCTGAAATTCTTTTTCAAATGAAAAACATTTTAAAAATTAATTTGTTGGAAAGTGCATTTTCAAAATGTCAAAGTTTATGAAAACATTTAATATTCACAAATAGAGATATAGCTTTAAAACAAAATGTAAAATTAAGGCAATGATGACATAGAATACAAAAATTTTAGATGTTTTGAATTTAAAAGCTTTTAGGAAACTGCTGTTGGGGATTGTTTGATCGGCAAGGAATGTATGTATAGAAAAGAACATGCATCGTTCAATGCCTATAGCTTTTACCATAAACATGTGTATTAAGACAAGGAACCTTTTTGAAATCTTCAACTTTACTAATAGCATTTCAGTCAATAGAACTATTTACACTAGCTGAATTATTCCCTATGATTAATAAGGCATACAGTGACATTTTCTGATAAGGTAGATCATAAAAAAATTGAAATATTTACATTTTGGGCTACTTTGAGAGGGAAGAAAATATTTCATCTTGGGCAGGTAGGTATGAATGGCATGCATTCAGCTTTAGGAAATAATGTGAAACTTAGGTATTTATATTAACAGTAGCTTGACCCTGTACTCTGAATTGTCCTGCTCTTCAGTACACATAGAGTAACTGTTATGGGATTTTATGGTCTGATTTCTCTGAAATTGTACATTTGTTGTTAGGGTATACTTGTATAGTAAACTGAATTTCTGTATTCAGGCTTTAGCAGTGTGTAATTAGTTTGTAGATATCACACACCTGCAGAATAATATACTAACATTCTTGGCAGAACATTAATTTGTAGGACTTATTAAAAGCCAGAATGCATTTTGTTCGTTTTGTGGAAGATAAAAGAACCATGAAGGAAGTCTATAACTTAAAATTTGCAATTTTTTTTTAAAGTCAGAACTGTGCTTTGTATGTGCAACAGGAGGACGATGATAACCCAAGCAGAAATCATAACCTCTGGAAAAACAACAAATGTTAGCTGCTGCACAGTGGTACAGATGGAAACCATGGCAAAACGAATGGGGGTAAGCTCAGGTGTAGCTGGACTGATGTTCCCAGGTGCCATAATGGTAAAAGTGATTGTGTTGGTGTGCTAACAATATCTGTACATCTACTACAGCCTGCACAGGCTTAACTTCTTGTAAATTAACTGTATTTAGTAGTATTAATTTGTGACTCTGTACTTCGTCCTACTCGACAGAAACTTCTATGGCCTTATTTGTTATATTGTTTTAACTGGAGAAAATAATATTCAGACTCAACTGGGATGGTTATTTTAGTTGTGTGGTGCAGCTGCAATGAGCAGAGTTGAAAGGAACATGGAAAGATTTTCTCAAGTGCAACAAATGAGTGGTCCCCTCTTGGGTTTTTTTTGTCTCCTGGATTTCTTTTAAAGATAGCATTCCTCATCATCATTAAGCAAAGCCATTGTAAAACAGAGAGTAAAAATAGGTCTATCTTCCCAAGTCTTCAGTGTCAAAATCTAATTTTGCATTAGTATCTCTTTATTTGACCATAATGAGAAAGTAAAAAATAATAAATAAATAAATAGAAACACAAAACAGCTAAATCTTTACTGTTTTTTTAACGAATCTTTTCGGTGAGGACTGCTTAACCTCTGCTTTGTCATCTTGTCTGGTACTGGGAGGTATTTCACAGAGTGCCACAGTTTTCTAATCTGTGTGTGTACCGGTCACCTGTCTCCCAGCAGCAGGAAAAGCTCTGTAGGAAGGAGCTCTTCACAAATGGCCAAATATATGTTGGATTTTTTATTACCTTTTATAAGGCCAAGGTAGGAATATGGGATATATTAGAGGGGAAGAAATACTTGATAGACACACTAAAATGTACAGGAAGGATTCCTGTTGTTTCAAAATGTTTAATGGATCCCAGTAGGGAGGTAAAGGCTTTCTAGACAATACATTTTTTGTGCCTTTTACCACCATAATCTCTTCACTTGTACTCAACTTCAGGACACATTCCAGATTAGCAAATGTATAAATCTGGTGTTTTAATCAATCTTTCATTTGTAAATAGTGCCAATGGCAATGGGCAGATACCTGAACTAGCTTAAAATCAACTGTAATGGCCTTCTTCGTAATTTGGTGCTTATCAGAATTCAATTTACTCTGCTTAGCTGTTGTAGGCTTATTTTTCTTTTTCTTAATTAGTCCAATGTTCCACCTAAGCATTAATTGCCCGTATCACTTTTCAGAGTAAAAACAAAATTAGGGCAATTGTCTCCTAATTGAGAAACATTTCAGTTGAGGAAAACTTGCTTATTTCTCCTACAATGCCTTCTTAATGCTGGGAAAGGTAACTTGGCCTGTTGCAGCATCTGAAGTTCTTTAGTTGTCAGGAGAATGGCCAACAGAGATTAAAAACCTAATTCACATTGTGCCAATTGAAACCATTAAAGAGTAATTAACATAGCCTATCAAACAAAGAGCAACAAATACCTAATGACTAATAAAATAATTCCTTGTGGCTTTCAATTACTATATATAATCCAAATAAAATTTAATCACTGAAAACCATCCCAGTTAACACTCCTATCAATAAGTAGCATCTTTTGTTAAGCCGTTTACTTTCTTGCTTTCTTTGTGTAAGATGATGATGTTCTGTAATAAATAGCCACATCTAAAGATTATTATTATTAGCATTACTAAAATTAGTGGTCATGGTGTTGTTAATTTGCATTTTAAATTCTTAGAATGGCCATGTGCTATTGCAGAAATAGCTGCTACTTTTCTACAATTTGACATTTCATATGGCCTGAGGACATGTATTTCTCATTGCTTCAGGAGTGCAGGTGGTCATAGTTTTTCTGGGTGATGTCTTCCACATTTTATTATTCAAACTTCCTCACAAGTTCAGATTTTTAATGTTACATGAACAATGTGTCAGGTCACTATTTATACCTAAATGTCTGGCCTCAATGATTTGAGTTGGCATTAACAATTTCAGTGCCTTTTCAGGATGTCTTAAGATGGAAATCTAATCCTTCCACAAGTCACAACTTGATACTGTTAAATGACATAATATTATGACTAAATGATGACAGTGATATGGTATTTGCAAAAAGACTTTCTGGTCTTTATCTAACATCCTCCAGAGACTCGGTGACCACCAGACTTGCTCCTTCTTCCCCTGCCAGGATAGCGATGGCTGACCCATTCTGCTGTTATCCAGAGAAGGACAGTGAAGGAAAAACTTGTGATTGCTGATCTGGCAGACATCTGCATAGCTCTGAATCAAAACTTTCACCTAAACTAAAATCTACCCACTTTATGATGATTGCAAGTGAATTTGCTAACACTTTATCTGTGAACAGGAGTTCTGGCTTATAGGGACATTCTTTTCAGAAAGCTATGAAGATGGGAGAGGGGCAAATGATTTCCACCAAGGGCCTAACAGCTAGACTTCTGGGGACAGCTTAGGACATTTGAGAGAGAGTAAGATTTAGTGGGTTTTGTTGTGTACAGGAAGCTTCCTTTTCAGTTTGGTTTTTGAAGTTTTGGTTTTTTGTTGGTATTATTAGTCTTTTAAAGATGCGAAAACTGATGCACAGTGAGAAGCTTAAGTATCAGATGCCTCGATTAAAATCTCAAAGTGAATCTGGCAACAGACAAAATATAACTAAAATATTTCACGTTGAAAACACATTACCTTGTTTCTGACACTACATCATGTTTCTTTTTTCTAGTGCTCTGGCATAGATAATGAAAGCATGCTCCTTGAAGATGGGGGTTGTTTGTACAGGCTTGCTAGAACTAATGAAGAGAATGTGTATATATATATGGGAGTTCATAAAACTCAGAAATGATCCAAGCTTTTGCCTTACTTTGTAAATAGAACTATTTTACAAAACCATTATTCTGGGAGCAACTGCTGTTTAGCTGTTGTTCAAACCTTTTAAAGTTGGCTTTTTGTTAATTCATATTGAAAAATAATTGATCAGATTCAGGCTAGTGGACCTAGTTTCACTCTCATCAAATGACAGGTATTGGTTGCTAGTTACAACACCTTAGCATTTGATACTCTCAAGGTGGCTAAAGAGGCACTATCTCATTTCTTTTAGGATTAGTATTCAACAGCAAATTCACTTTCTATTTTAATGCAGACAAAGTGAAGATATGCTAACTAGCAATATTTAATAAGATACAAGAACCAGGAGTGAATCTTTGAAAAGTGACGGGCAAAATAATATTTAAATAATGTTATTGTGAAGATTGTGCACTAAATCTCTCAGATAAACACTGAGTGATTACCCTTCCGCAGTGTAGACACCCTTCCCTGTGAAGACCGGTTTTGTGGTGTGGACAGACTGGATCTCTGCTGGTGTTGGATCAGTGCCTGATGGTACCTATTGCATGGTTGGTTGGCCTTAGGAAAATGATCTTCCTGGTGGCCTGAGGGAAGATCTCTGTTCCTAATTTTCATGAAGTGCAAGTGCTTCTGCCCAAGTTATCCTTGTTCCCATGAAGGAAGACCATGGAGAGCAGCACTGGGGGAGCCTTGATTCAGTATCGGGGGGGAGGGACTGTGAGCTTCTTGTACCTTGAAGCATGGATATGATCCTGCCCCTGCAGACTGGTGAGCTCCCACACAGACAAGAGAAATATCAGGGAATTTTAGATATTGACACTAAACTCCAGTGCAATGATGTGTTTTAAAGATGTGTTTTAAAGATGTGTTTTAAAGATGTGTTTGTCTTGTTTTCATGGTAACATACCTGACTTTCTGACAAGGATTCTGCTTTCAACACTGATCCAAAATAGCAGAGCATCACTGTATAGGAGTCTGATGATAAAACATTTTTTTGCAAAAGTAGAGGACAGAAATGTTTCTCAACATAAGACTCATGTTTATATGAGATATTCAGTTAATTAAATACTTTCAGGTGACCTATAACCTGTCTGTCTGCTGCACACTTTGAAAATCCCCTTCTCCCCTCTGCCTCCCGTTTCTGAGCTCAGATGTGTCTGTAACCGGAGCCTGGAGTCACCAGGACACAAGTGTTTCCAGGCTGTGTTGACCTTGGTGGTGGGTGGAAGCTGCATGTTTGGTTGTGCGATACCTTTGCTTACCAGCTTTCAGATGTCACCCTTGTGCAGTATGGGGAAAGTGAGCCAAGATCCCCATTATTGGGAAGAGGCTCCAGCCATCTGTACAATGGCAGGCATGCCCACTTCTTGGTGTACTATTTCCAAACAGCAAATGTTCTTTTGCTGCTCCCAGGCACAGTGCAGCTCAGCGATCGGAGTGCTCCAAATGCTCCCGTGATCCTTTTTCTTTGCACAATATCCTAAGACAATAAATCTGTCAGACAGGAGGTATGTGTTTATACTGCACCTGCTGCTATCCCTGCTGGACTGATACTGAGACAGCATACCACTGTATTAATGTAGCTGTGCTACCCTTTCCCATGTTACCAAGAAAAATCCTGCCTAGAGTGTAATGGGCTGCAGTTTTGCTGTTGGACCATTTGCCACAGTATACTTAATTACAGAACATCAAAGGAATAATGAAATGTTATCTATGTTCTACTAGCATCTCTCTGGCTGTCTCCTAGAGTACTTACTTTGTCTATGAGTCTGAAGGGACACTGAGATGAGGTAGGCCTCAGAGTAGGTGCTGCTGTTAATGCCCTCTTTCATATTCAGGCCTTGGATTCCTCAAACAAATGTTATGGGTTTTTTTCACTGTAAGTTGCACCTTTGTAAATAATGAAAATGCAAGAAACACAATCTGGTAAACTAATAATTTAATAAGTTAGGTAATGCAACATGAAAGAAGCAGTACAGAACAAAATATTCCTTGTACTGCTCAATTATTATATGATTGCCTAGGGCAAATTGTGCGTATGCAAATGTGTTTCAAAGTAGGTTTGTGCTTTTGAAACTGCCTTAACAGGCTGTTGGGATGGTCTTGAGCCATGATTTGATATGTGGCCAAGTGACCTAAGGCACAAAATAACTTGTTTGCAAAGTGTTTCATCCTCTGATGAATCTCTAAACCCATGATACAGTAAATGAGGAAATATGATGGCACTAAAGCTTATTCTAGGAAAATATAGTGTCTTGTAAGTCATGTGTGTGGAGGAAAACGTCTCTGTGCAAGCAGAACTAAGGCTTTTGGGAGGAAAGAGTATTTGACAGAGGAGAAAAGAAACAGTTGTGGTTGAACACCTTTAACAGTGCCAATGAAGTATCTCTGGAAATTGAGATAAGACATGGTTTGATTAAAATAGCCTACTCTTGCCACTTAGAGGTGTGATACTATAGATAGGAATAGGAATATAATTGAGTGTAAATGTACGGGCTGAGTATCTGCATATGTGCATACAGGGAAAGAAGGGAATGTAAAGAAAAGACAGGAGGAACTAAATTGATTGCTGTTTTGGTTTTTTTTTTATCATTTCTGCTAAGTTACTTAATGCACTGGTTTACATAGAGTATTAATTTTAAGAAACACTCATAGTTAATGACGATTGTAGACCCAGGAGTTGTGGCTAAGGTCTGCTATATGTTTGTTGTTCTATGATTTATAAATTTGATGCTCTCTTAGTGATAAAATTCTGTAGTTTATTTCCTGGCATGGGATTAATTTTTGTTCCTCAGCTGTAGGGGAGCGTGGCTATACGTTGGCTGCCTTTGTCTGAAACACGTTTGACACTTGTTCATCAGGAGCTGTGGTCTTCCTCTGGCTTTCTGCCTAGCGTGTGCCTGATAGAGCTTGAAGCTGCCAGTCAGGATTGTGTTTTGTCTGCTGCATAATAGGCAGGCAGTGACACTGCATAACTCATTCACAGAGTGTCTCCCTGTGATGTCTGCATCCTCTCCATCTCAAGCAGCCAGGATTTCCACAAGACCCCATACTTCAGGTTTTTGTTGTCTTGCAGAGCAGGTAAATACTCCAAGCTCTCCTATCTTATACACAGAGTTTTCCAACATCTTCTCTGATGTGGGCCCTAATGACCAGGAGAAAGTGGTTTACTACAGACAAGTATGTGCAGTGACAATAATTCTGCTCCATGAAATAAGTAAAAGCTATAGTTTTCACACCCTCAGCACAGCATGCTGCTTTACCTGAGAATGCTTTACCAGTGGAGGATGTAATGGCTCGTCCGTGAAGACCAGTCGAAGATTAGCACGCACCCTTTTTTAACAGGTGCTTCATTTAGTTGCTCAGTGCCTTGAGCAAATTACTTGGCTCAGCACTCTACAGCTCTCTCCTTTCAAATTTAATTTATTGTAACTGGATTTAGGTGAAGCATCATCTCAGGATCATCACCACAGCATTGCTTGAGTTCTTCTTGCACAGATACCTTTACCTCCACACACATGACATACAAGACACTATATTTTGGCAAGGGTGAAGAAAGCAGCTCAACAAAAAAGTCCTGTCCTAGGAGAAATTATACTCCAAGGTAAATGTGATTCAAAAGAAAATCATTCTCAGCCTTAGACCCTGGAGAATCTTAACTTATGCTGTAATCCCAGAGTTCAAATATCTGGCAAATATGGTAAGTGCTTGAAGCATAAATGTAAGCTAAAAAGATAAAGATGAGATTGAGTGCTTAGAATCTTAGGAACTTCATAACTTTAGCGTCTGCTACCTGTAGCTTTGTTCTGTGTGTTTTCTTTTTTCTTGTGTTTTTGTTTTGTTTTGTTTTTAATTCAAATGAACATTCAAAGTAATGGGGTCAACTTTATGAGTATCAGAGTATCAAAAAAGGGTAAAGTGTTAAAGCGATATAAGCTTATTTTCATCCCCTAGAAAGAAAAGTAAATTCAAGACCAAAGGGTTTTGCTGCAATTAAAACTTTTAAAGCTTTGATGCTGATAGCTTTGTTTTAGTCACAAAAACATGCACTTCTCTACCAATGTGATTTTTTTTCTTTCCTTTTTTATTTTTTTTTTCTTAATAACACTTATAAAAAATCCTGTGAGGAAGAAGTATCAGGCATGACAGGCATACTTCAGGCATTAGAGGATAAGCACTAAATACACACTTCGAAAATAATCGGTGTTAAAACCTCCTTATGGATTTGTAGGCACTGTTGTGATTTTTAAAGTACCGAGTTTATTCATTTTGGCAAATTAGTATATGCTGGACAGAAACTACTGCTGTGCAGACTTTGGCTATGTTTCAGGTGCATGCATTTCTCAGACAGAAGGCAGCCCAATATATCCTGATCTGGCATTCGAAATGAGTGGGTATTTCTAGACATAAAACAAAAGGCACAAACCTAGTAACTTCCAGCTGCTACCTGTTCCAATAAGCATCAGTTTTGTGCTCTTAGAGAACACTCTACAAGGATTTTAAAAGATTTACAAGCATTACTGCATAAAGTTGCTTATACTTGCTCTGGGTTAGAGTGATGGTATCAGAGTTGCATTCTGCACTAGTCTCCAGTAAGTGATAGAGCATTACCTATTATCACATTACTGCATCAATTTGTATTCTGGAAGTCTCCAGTTACCTAACAGTAGACTCCCTTAAATTATTTATTATTATTACATATATTTTCTATGATTGTAGTGCCTAGAAGCTGTAAACATGGAACAGGACCCAAAAACAGAAAAAATATACAACAGAGAGAAAGCCCATGCCCCAAAATGCTTACAAGGTAGCACGGCATGATAACATATACCAAGAAAAAAGACAGTACTGGGCAGCATAGCAGGCAGGGTTTAAGCACATCAGTAGTCTGCCTTTTGGTTTTAGAGGCATTGTGAAAAAGAATATACTTAGTGGTGAATGGCAGCAGATATATCTTCTGTGAACGAAAGCTGGTAGGCAAATAGAGGGTCCTTAGATGTGTAGAAGCAAGTAGTTTAGGTTTGCAATGGCTGGAGGTAAGAGGAGTAGCCAGCACAACCAATGCAAAGGTGAACTTACATGGGCAGAAGACGGGTCAGAAAATCTATCTTGCTAGAGCATTCAGGGTAGAGATCAGTGGGGAAAGGCTGCATTTTGTCAGGGTAGGATGTTGCAATATTTAAGGTGATAAGAGTTTGGATAAAAGCTCTGCCTGTGTGAATAAATCTCCAATATCAGAGGTTTTAGGCAAAAAGAAACGAGATATTAGGATATAATCTAGGCATCAGAAGTTAGAATAAGGCTGCCTTTCCCATGTCAGGGGGGAACCATTAACTTTGTTTTCCCCTGTGCTGCCAAGCTAAGGTTTTTCTTTTCCAGCCTCAGGCTATAAAAGCAGAAGTCCACAGTGTTAACATATGCCAGCTGGGCTGACAAGAGTTAGTTTTATGGCAAATCTCAGAAAACTTTTGTCTAAAACTTCAAATGAGGTGCCAGAATCATGAAACTCCACCAGAATATCAGTGTTTGGTTTTGATGTTTTCGGTTTGTTTTGGTTGGTTGGTTGGGTTTTGGTTGGTTTTTGGTTGGTTGGTTGAGTTGGAGTTTTTGTGGGGGTTTTGTTTGTTTTTTGTTTTTTTTAAGTTCTGGTATTCAGGGTTTCAGTAAATGTTAAAAACAATACTAAAATGTGTAGCAAGTTACAAGTGAATTAGATGGAACTGGGTATTTATTACTTGATAAAACTTGCAAATTTTTACGTGACTTCTGTAATTTCTTTTGCTGTCTGATTAGAGATTTCTGAATACTTGAGACTAGCACTGTATCATATTGCACACACCTACTTATATAGCTCTGCTAGTTGCATTTCTGCAGATGATACACCTTGTTGTGATGACACAGTTCTTAGTTTTACACAGCTCAGCATAGCAGTATCAGTGCTTTCTAGGAAAGCATTTCACCGTTACTTTATACTTCTTCTTGTAGATACAAATTCCCAAAAGAATCTTTGGCATCCTCATGGTTGTGCTAGATGGCTACAGATGGTAGTAAGAACATCTTCTGTTTCTATGCTTACTAAATGCAGTCTGTTTCCCAATAGATAGCATTTTAGCTACTTTACATCTAAAGAAATTACTAGAAGTCAGGGCACCTAAATCTCTAATGAAAAGTCAAGCTGTAAATGGTTTGACAATCTCCCAATGACTTTACAACAACATGGGAAACTTTACTGCAGCCAGATGATTCACAGGGAAACTATGGACTGCCTTGTCTTTGTCAGGATATTTACTCAACTAACTCCGGTTAAGAGGTCACCTTTATTGGATAGCATAGACATGGCTTGAGCTCCATAAGCTAACTTCTTGACCTCTGGAAGCTGCTTGTGATTGTTTCATACCTTCAGAGTTTACAAGTTTACTTTATTAAACCTTAGCCACTTTTATACATTTCACATCTTTTGCTTTAACCTCCTTCTAAACAAATTTAGCACACTATTGAGTACCATTTCTATCTTTGATACTGTGTCTCCATCTGACTCTGGCTTTAGCATGTGCTCCCTAACCTCCATGACAGGGACTGAAATTGCAGTCTGTTGGTATAGCTTTTAAATTGCATTGTTGAACAACTTGACCCCATTATGCTCATGGCGTTTGACATTTCAGAGTGCCAGTAGTTGTGGAGGTCCCACTGCTACACTGTCTTAACTGTGTTGTGTGTCGAAAGCTGTGAACACAGCCTTCCACTTTATAGCAAATACATCTTTTTGCCTTGAGAAAGGGCCTGTAGAGACCATTTTATTCGGCATGGTTAGCAAACGAAGGGGTAGCAGAGGTGCAGGAATTTTCTGTTTCCAGCAGGGCTGAACAGGGAGAATGTAGTTTTCTTCTCTTTCTCATAGGGTTTGCTTAGGCTTTCATTGGCCAAGGTCATGTTTAATTATGTGTGCTCTTGTAATTCAAAATCAAGTAAGAAAATTGACTGTGTATAAGCTAAAACCTGCGGAAGAGAGATCAGTTTAGTTGTTCAGACAGTTCTCACACATAAACAGTGGTGATTTATCTCTTGAATTAGTGGGAACTAATTTAGCATTTCACTCTAATGCCCAACAGAGAATGCCTGTGTGCTGAGCGTCATTCAGCATATAAGCAATAAAGCTGTTGTGCTTGTCCAGCACTGCTCAGCAGTAGAGCTGCCAAGTTTTACAACCATTAAACAGAGAGGTTAATCAGGTTCTTATCCATAAAGCAGAAATAAACTTGATCTGCTCACCCTGCTTCAGGTAACTGACAGAGAAAGAGCTAATTAAGAGGTGACACACATCAAGTCATAGAATCAACTGGGTTGGAAAAGACCTGTAAGATCATCAAGTCCAACCATTCCCCCAGCACTGAGTACAAGAGTACATTACTAAACCATGTTACCAAGGACCTCATCCACATGGATTTTGAACACTTCCAAGAATGATGATTCCATCACTTCCCTAGACAGCCTGTTCCAATAACCTGATCACCCTCTCTGTGAAGAAATTTTTCCTAATATCCAATCTAAACCTCCCCTTGCGCAGCTGGAGGCCATTTCCTTTTGTCCTATCAAGAGCTAACAGGTATGTAATGGGCTAAACTCTGGTGCTTGAAGACTACAAGTGAACTTCAGTGCCCTACTAATGTTGAGAGTGAGGCAAATTATGCCTGGGCAAGAAATATGTCTGTTATCAAGTTGAAACTGGACTAGTGATTCTCATTACACCTTTTTTGGAAGATGCTTCACCAGAATCATTCTGAATGGTCTGATTAGGCCAAAAGTATTGGCCAGTTAATGAGAGACTTGTATTTCTCTGTACTCTCAAGCCACCAAGGACTTTGCAAGAGGATGAAGTCCAGCAATCTGTGTTTGGAAAGGGTTTCTTGTTGGTGCTGGAGGTTGACTCTTTGTTGGTGCTGGGGGTGAACATGTGGATTTGAAACCCAATTTGCTGGTTACATCCAGGAGCTCTTATACAAATAAAAGCCTTACTGGGTACTTACGTGAAGTTGGAGCTGGGCTAAGTGTAGATAAGCAAAAGAGGAGATGCAGAAGCAAAATGGCCAAACATGGAATTTTTTCGTGGTTTATCCTCATAGGTCAATAGCAGTTACCTTTTTCCTCACAAGAGAGTTTGAGCCTGTTGCTGTAAGAGTTTATTGTTTGGAGTAGGGAGTAAAAAGAAAACTACCTGCATAGATTGTCCCTTCCAACCTAAACTATTCTATGATTCTACATAGATGTCCATTTTATCCATTTGTGTTGAGTGTTGTTGAGCAGTAACCTGTTGGTAAAACAGGGAGAAAGGGCTCCCCAGCTGCAGGTGCACTAACAGTTACCAGTGGAAGTCACTATTCTATGCTAACCCCTGCTGGGCATTGTCTGGAAGAGTGACACCTTCTTTCAGGTCAAAACACTGCTAACCACTATGGTTTGGTAACAATTTGACAATATCAAGCCCAGGGCTATCCTGTGTTTGCTAGTATATATAGTCTAAAATAATACTAACAGCAATAATGTACACTTCAAAGCTCATCTGAAGTGATGAAAAAAAGTTCCTTTTTGATTACGGCATGAATAGGTAATTAGTCTCCTAATGATAATCTGTTGCAGTGTATCAATTTTGTGCTGTAGTCCATCACTAGTGAATTTCTTTTTTTAACAATACCTCTAGGTAAACATTTTTCTGGCAAGCCTCTGTCAGTGCAAATGGGGTGACAACATTCCATACCCAGTCAGGGAAGGGAAACATCTCTTCTGTAAGTGCTACTGCATCTGAAATAATTAATGTGTTAAAAATGACACATAGATGGAAGAAGCTGAATATATCTTGTATAGTTTCTTTAGGCTTTAGGCTCAGAAATCTAATTGCTTATGCTATTGCCCAACCGCATGTAACGTATAGCTGTCAGGAAACCTCTCTCATGCAGAGTTGCAGAATATCAGTATTTTATTTGGAAGAAGGAGTTACAGATGGAGTAACATTAAGCAAATACACTGTATTTGAAGTAAAATGTTTAATGTTTAGGTTAGTTTTGCATTAAGACAAATATAATGTTCCAATGTAAACCTCTATTCTCTCTTTAACGAGGAAGATCCTGCTATCTATAACATCAAGAGCTCCTCCTAGGAGCATTTCAAAAGATGTTTTGTTGTTATGAAAAATTTTAGTCTTGCTCTGCGGTTCAGCCATGCAGCAGGAGAAAACAAAATGCAAACAGTGTAGAAAGTGAACACAAGATCTGAAAGGCAAAGGAAACCAGTAATTTAATATATTATCTTTATTTTTCAAATTGTTGCATTTGAGTTTCCTGAATCTTAATTTAAGGATTCTCTTCATATTATTTTGGTTGCAAATTATTTATATGTTTCCTCATCTTTTATGGTACTCTGTTTCTGGGCTTCCTGCGAGACCTTATCAGCTTCTAGCAGCATGCTGAGACAGTGCTGTGATCTGTCAGAAAGGAAGGGAGATGGGGGTAACAAAGTGATGCTCTGGGACTTGTACTAGCATGAATTGTCAAAGATGAATAAATAATGGTATGTTTTCTCATTTCTGAGAAGCTGTAGAAAATCCCTGTAATTTTGTTAGAATAATTCATTAACCAACATTTTTATCCTTCATTGTTAAATCTTATGTACCTCTCTTGTTTTCATCAACCTTATGGAAAAACTTAAGCATTTGTACATCTTCCTTTTCAAAGAATGCTTTTTCCCAGAGCATCTTTGCTGGTACCTTACTCTATTCGATTTAAATTATCTCAAGAAGGAGAGATGCTTCTGTATCCTTAAGAGATGAGGACGCAGTCCAGGACATCTCACAGTCAGGTGCATTTACCTTGTGAAATTAAACAAGATAGTCCTGTCTTTCTTGCATCCTATTATTGACAGGGCTCTGTGCATCTCAGTTCCTCTTCCTGCACAGTATTTCTTTTTTCAGACACTTAGAAACTGTTATTTGGCACCTGTGATTTTACCAAACTGTGCCCAAGATGAGATTGTGCAGCAGCATTGTCAGCGAGCAAAGGCTGACCAAACCTTCACAGGTTTTTCTGCCCAAAACCTGTGTGGAGCCTGCAGTCCCCTCCAGGATGCCTTGATAGTGACAAGTACAAGCATAGTTCCTTCATTCTCCTAGCTGTGTTTGGTAGACTCCCATTTCGTTAGCTCTCCATGTTTCCCTCTGGTTTGGACCCATTGATAGTCATAAAATCTACTTAGATTCTCCTTTAGTGTCTGAAGATTGCAATTTTTAAATTGAGATAACTGAGGCACAAAACCACATTTTCTTTTACAACCAAGATGATATGAAATATCACTGATGGAGCTGGAAAGCCTCTTGCAGATTTTAGGACAGTTGGGATTTGTTCCTCCTGTGCAAGATATTTCTAGAACCACTTGGAAGTGAGAACCTTATGGAAATACTTGGGTGTGGCTACCTATTAGATGGAAATTGTTCTTATGGACTTCTTCAGGCCCACAGCTGCGTTCTTCACTGCGGTGGGAGTTCTCAAGCTGACTCTTGAATTTTCTGTGGCTGACTTGCAATCAGATTTATTGACTAGGGTAGGCTGACTTGCAGAAAGTGTGAAAGACAAAACAGTAACTGTGGGAATAAAAAAAAATAAACTCTTTTTTTTTTCTTCATTGCTGGCAACTTCCTTGATCTGACTTTTTGACCTCATCCCAAGGTCAATTAAAGGCCTCAAAGGAACTGGAGTGATTACAAATCAACTTTGCCATCATCCAGTAGGTGGATGGAGAGTACTTCATAAAAAAGAAAAAGAAAAAAAACAAGTTTTCAGGGAGACCTTCTTGGTAAGTGACTTCTCCATGAATTGAAGATGAGACCTTTTCATGAGGCAGTTTACTGGTTGGTTCAAGTGTTCTCAAACAGACTTGGTGCCCCTAGATGATGTTGTCCTAGCACAGTGGTGTCAAGTCAATCATCAACACGCTCAGCTGGAGTCCTTCTCCTCCTTCTTTGGTTTCCCATCCTCTGGTCCAGTACATTATCTGTTAAGTGTCTTGCTCACTCCAGACTGAAGAGATAAGTCATTATCAAGGAATAATACTTTCTGACTGTGGTTGATAGGGAAAGGAAAGAGCAACAAAAAAATGAGCACTAAATGAAGATGATCCTGTTGACTGCAAGAACTATCTTTGAAGACTTCCAAACAATCAGAAACTTCAGTTTGTTTTCAGCATATGCTCCCAGGGGAAGGTCATCTGATTCATATCCGTCAAATGTTGAAGGGATGAGTCACAGTCAAACAAATCACACTTTCCTAACTTGTCTTTACACATACGGGAAGAAATAATCTCTCACCGTTTAAAAGAACTTTTCCTTTTTTTTAGTAGACAACACTCAATAACTTAGGCCCATGTTATCTCTTTTTCTTGAATTATGAATATTTATTCCTCTCCATATCCATAAATAATACATAATCTACAGTTGCTTCATTTTTTTCTTATGACCTTTATACACATCTTGTACTTTAAATCAAACTCATAGTTACAAAAAGCTCTAATTTCCAGTTGAAACTTAATTCAACAACCACAAAAAAGAAAGTGTTCAAATAACACCTAATATCAGATCTTATATTCTTGACTGCCAGTCAGCCAACATTGGACATGAGCAGAAATATACTACTCCAGAAGTCATCAGTTTACGCCACAATATTTAAGGTAGGATAAAATGCGTATGTTCCTGTGCCCTGTAATACTAATTCTGTGGCTTCAGTATTATTGTGCAGGTGTGAAAAGTTACCCCTGTATGCAGTATTCCTGTAAAGCTGATGGGATGCTGTGCAGATGCAGCAGCTGTTTTTCTGCTCCAGGAAAATCTCAGGAGTAGTTGTGATTAGCCTTTTGGCAATTCCACAGGTGCATTCTCCTCATGTGCCACCCACTCCAGGCTGCATAGCCCCCTGGACAAATTTTTATTTCAGCATTTATGTTTGCTTTGCAAGTTCTAAGGGTTGAATACATTTCAAGAATGGCATTTGCTATAGCTACACGTTTTCTGACAGTAATTGTATGTTTCATCACACAAAAGTGCTCATTCCTATTCTGTGCTACCTTCCAAATCGTGTTGGCACAAGAGCTGGGATCATGGGATCATGGAATCATAGAATCATAGAATGGTTAGGATTGGAAAGGACCTTAAGATCATCCAGTTCTAACCCCTCGCCACAGTCAGGAACACCTTCCACTAGACCAGGTTGCTTCAAACCCCATCCAACCTGGCCTTGAACACTGCCTGGGATGTGGCAGCCACAGCTTCTCTAGGCAACTTGTGCCAGTGCCTCACCACCCTTACAGTGGGGAATTTCTTCTTAATATCTAATCTGAACATCCCCTATTTAAGCTTTAATCCATTACCCTTTGTCCTGTTGCTACAGTCCCTGACCAAGAGTCTTTCTCCGGCATCCAAATGCTTCCCTTTGGATCAGATTGCTCTGTGAAATGGAACCCAGCAAATACCTATCTTCATCCAAATCCACTTCTACCTGGAGTTCAGTTTGCAGACACCTACATGATTGCAACCCCACAGGAGAGGGTGCAGCTCACCCCAGGGTACCTGTGTGAGAGTAGAGGTCCAGGGGTACCTGTTATGCAGTGATGGCTTGAGCCAGATGAAAAGCTATTAAAGAAAAGCTCTCAGAAAGCAGTGCTCTGAACTGTGACCTAAATGTAAAATAAATGTGTTTGCAAGACATGTTCAGGAAATTAACAACTTTCCTTGCAGGGAACCAAAACTCTTTCCCTGATTCTCCCCCAGTGTATACTAAAACATCTAAGGAGTAAATCTGAATGCGACAACTATTTTAACCACAACCACCTGACCCTATTTAGCAAGATGCATTAATTCAGACTTATCACCCAAACAATGCTCAGCAAACATGTACAGGTGTTTTCTCAGCTACTACATTGTAAGAATCTGGGCTGCTGATGACCCTGGGGCCAGAGCCTGATCTTCTGACTCACAGCACTTCCTTTTTGTTAAGAAAAAAAAACCCACTTATTTTTCTTAATTATGTCATATAAGTAATGTTTAAAAGGTGATTTAAAAAATTGATATGAAATTTAATCCTGTTTATTAGTTCCATTATGATGAGCATGGTTTTTGAAATATCAATTTTACTATCACCTGTTTGTGCATAAAACAAATACATATCTCTAATCTTTTATTTTGGCACCTTTATGAAATATTTCTAAATTCTCTTTAAAAGAACTTTGAAACTTAACCGATAGGAAATATCAAAATTTCAAATTTTATGCCTAATTCTAAGCTTTGATATTTCTAGAAGATTGGACCTGCCTGTGAAGGGATGCCAATCTCTTTCCAGCTCTTCTGATTTCAAACGACCATTTGCCAAGACAGAAAGTTGTTAGTAGAACTATTGAATGTTGAAATGTAACTTATAGTAATATAAAATACAAAGGGAAAAAAGGAACGCTCTTAAAGCTGCATTTGACCATGAGGCTAATTTTTCAGATAAGTAAAAACTTTGAGGCCCTTTAATGCAAATAGACATGCTGTATCTTTCCCAGGTAATTATAGAGCAGTTTTTCTGACTGCTGTCATTTAAATCCTTTGGTCAATTCATGTGAAATAAATTATACCACTTAGATACATAAATGATATTGAAATGTCATTTTTTCCTAGAGAAAAAAAAATCTTTGCGTATCTTACCTCGTTCTCTTTTATCTTGTACCTTATATATCCCCAAACAGCTTCAATTTTGTATTTTCTCTGTCATAAAAATCTCTGTGCTTGTAGGTCTCAGACTTTATTTTGTTTCTTATCCCATGTTTACATCTTCAACCTCAGAACTGAGATGTGTATGATTTCCTACTTACAAATAATTAGTTAAACGCAGCTTTATTCAACTCAGCCGTTAGCCCAACTTGATCTTTTTTCACAAGACTTGGGCTCAAAAGTGATTGTTAGTGGGCATCATGCTCTTGAGTATTCAGTATCCAAGATATATGCCAAAAGCTCAGTTCCAAGGGCCAGGAGTTTAAAACCTGCCTGCAAAAGGAGGGACGGTAAAAAAGAAAGTGTGATCTATGCATCCAAAGGGAGAACTGAGTTATTCTGAGAATTTAACCCCAGCTGCAGATGCTGTGTTCTTGATAATATAACCTTGTTGGTTATATGATATATAATATCATAGTATCATAAAACCATAAAACCTTCTTTGGTTGCGATAAACCATGTGAACATGAATTTCTCTGAACTAGTTATATTTACATTTTAGGCTTAAACAAATGATACTTCATCCAAAAATGTTGATAAACCCCACTGCAGGATCACTGTAAAACTGGAGTGTAATATGAGAACATACAGAGGACCTTTGAGATGGAGTATATTCAATCCAAATTGCTGGAACGGTAGACACCATTCAGAGAACAGTAGACATTCAGAGAACAGTAGAATGGTGAACAACATTCAGAGAATAGGATCTTGTCTTAAGTTTTCTATCTGACTGCAAAAATGATCTTGATGCAGTGAATCAATATCTCATTATGTGCGAAAGATCTTCAAGATAAATTCTAGAACACAGAGAAATTAGTGTTAAAAATAATATTTCTTCTTTTTTCTTTTATTAAGTTTCATTTACAGTTAGATGTTGAAACAAGGTGGTATAATAAGCAGACTGAATAGGATGTCACACTGCTTTAAAACAATGAATGACTTGCCTTAGTGTCTTATTACTGCTGTATCTATAATGAACACTTCTGGAGCCCCACTTGAGAGCTGCTCTAATATCAAGTTAATTCATGTTGATGGCTACTGCCTATTAGTCACCACTTCCAAAAGGCATGACAACGACTGGATACTTGAAAAGAAATACTGCGGTTGATGATTTGCGTTATGAAAAATGCCAGTATTGGGTCTATTTTGGTGTCCTTGAGAAGCTGAGCTTTGAGAAAATGACATGTTGAGTTCAGCACTGCGGGGGCACGCCTGGGCACAGGGAGTCCAGGGTTTACTTGAGGGTCCCATCAACCTTCTTCTATTTCATAGTAGAAAACCCTTGACTGATAAAAGCCCTGTTTGGAATGAAAGCTGTGAACTACTCCCTCTGACATGTCTGAAGTTACAACACCATGTAGGATTTGCTTCATGCTGTTTCTGTGCCCCTTATTTCCCAGGTAATCTTTGTTATTTAAAAGAAAGCTTCAGTGAAAGGGCTGGAGGGCAGATGCCTGTTTCAGGAGGAGGCTGTAGGCTAATGCAAGGTGCCTAGTGGATTGAATTCACAGGCTGAAATCTCCTACACACATTCCATTCTACCCAATGATTTCTCTGAGAATCAGGATTTGTAGGAAAGGATGGCAGGTCTCCCACCCATCTTGTTCTCAACTGGTGCTGCTAAGCTCCAGACAGAAGAGGGTCTGGGGAAAGGCAGAAGCACAGCTGTGGATCACATAAAAATTGAAAAGACAAAAGCTTAATGGGCAAAGATTGATAGGATAAAATGAAACTTTTGAGAATTGTCATCTTGGGTTTAGCAACTGCAACAACATTAAATAGGAGTAAGATCATAGAGTTGTAGAACAGTTTGAGTTGGAAGGAACTTTCAAAAGTCCAAACCCCCTGCAATGAGCAGGGACATCTTCAACTAGATCAGGTTGCCCAGAACTACATCCTGCCTCACTCTGAATGTCTCTAGGGGTTGTGAATCCACCACCTCTCTGGGCAGCCTCTGTCGGTATTTTACCACCCTCACTGTAAAGAATTTTTTCCTCACATCCAGCCTGAATCTCCCCTCTTTTAATTTAGAACCATCACCCCTCATCCTATCACAACAGTCCCTGCTAAAAAGTCTCTTCTCATCTTTCTTATAGGTCCCTTTCAAGTACTGAAACACCACAATAAAGTCTCACCGGAATCTTCTCAAGGCTGAGCAACCTCAGCTCTCTCCAACTTTCCTCATAGCAGAGGTGCTCCATCCCTCTGATCATTTTTGTGGCCATTCTCTGGACTCTCTCCAACAGGTCCATGTCTTTCCTGTACTGAGAACTCCATAGCTGGATGCAGGACTCCAGGTGGGATCTTACCAGAGTAGAGTATAGGGACAAAATCCCCTCTCTTGACCTGCTGTCCGTGTTCCTTTGAATGCAGGCAAGGTATGACTGGCTTTCTGGGCTGCAGGCACGCATTGCTAACTCATGTCCAGTCTTTCATCCACCAGTACCCCCAAGTCCTTCTCCTCAGATGTCCAAGTCAAGATATTTTCTTCTTTATTTTGATTGTAACCCCATAGCACTATTACTGACCTTACTCTTTGTGTATGTGTTGGGCATAGGGTGTGAATTATCCTAGGCAACTATTTTTCCTTGAGTACTTACTTGAGCTTACTAAAAAACATAGATTACCAGTTCTTCTAATGCATATGCATATGTAAAATATTTCAAGATAGAAAATATCTAGCAAGTCTGAATGTTAAAATATTATTTTCTGTCATCCTCTGGTCTTTAGATCAGGTTTCTATTTCATTTTATTGAAACCTTTTCATATGGCTTGTTAGCAGTAATGTATTGGAAATGTATCTCTGTTTAAGAACTCTTTTATTGTGGTTGAATACATTTGCAGTGGAATGGGGTGTGAGGATGACTGACAGCCTATGCATGTGCGTGCCACTTGATTAGGAGGTGACATTTCATCAGAGAAGCTGAATGGAGAGATGTCAAGCACTATAGAGGGGTCAATTTAGGAAGTTCCCCTGGAGCTGAATCAAAAAAAAGTTTTAAGTACGTGTTTAAGTAGCTAAAAATCTAGGACACTTTGTAGACTCCACAGTTTGCTAAATTTAAAATTAGTTCAAACTTATTTTCATGCTATGATTCTACTAAAGTCTGAGAAGATCAATAAGGGAGGCAAATATTTTTCAGGAGATAAGTGCTCTTTCATGGAATTTTGGACATTAAATAGTTCTGTACGTTCCAAAGACATCCCTTAAAACATGTTACAGAAGGAAATGAGTCATCCTGCTGTCTCAGGCAAATGGTTGCTTAGACAGATAACATGGGAAAGTTAAGTGCAGGAACAAGGTTTGTGGAGGAAGAAGTTTGAATTAACCCTGGAAAATAGTAAACAAAACCTCTTCCGCCTCCTCTCTCACCGCCCTCTTTTTGCACAGGTGATGGTTGTAGAAATGTGGTTTCAATATGCAAAATTCATTTTGATTAGACAAATGACAGTATTTTAGAAAGTGATTTTGGTATTAGTGCTCAGATATGAGCATCACACTATTTTAAATATGGCACTTTCAGGTAAATAACTTGAGTTGATCTTGCAAGATGCTGAGTGCTGCTGCAGAGGTCTCCTCCTTCCTCCTTTCCTCCTCACAGACACAGAAAGCCTTGTGTCTGCACAGTGCCATGCACATCGTGGATGTGTGTTGATAAGGGATTCTATAAGCCTCTGTAACATAAACAATGAGAGCAAGATAGTTGTTTCTCTTCTGGCTTTCACACTGATAATGAGATGTAGTTACTACTTGGCTGCTATTGTACTTTATCTAACACTTTCTTAGAGAACTCCCTTAGAGAATTTCCCCCAGGAAAAAAAAAATAGTGTTTTGTTTCTGCCCTCTGTGCATCAGTTGTCAAATTCAAGGATGCCTGCCAACGCAGCTCAGCCTTTTGTAGTCAGAAATTCATTTCAAACAATGCTGCCCAATTCCAAGATAATCTGTTGTATGTTATTCAGACCTTCAATGTATGTAATTTCGCAAGGATCGACGTAGCCAAGTACACAGAAGCCTTGAGCTGGCATGTCAAACAGAATATTCTCTGTTGGAAGTGAACATGATTTCATAGTCATTGAATAATTAGTGTTTTGAGTGTTTGTGTCTGAGGTTTTGCAGTGTATTCCAAAGCCTAATTTTACAAATGTGTCCTAATGCTTCCTGATTATGACCATAGAACAGCTGTTTTGTGTAAATTAACTGCAAGTGGAAAAGCCTAGCCCTGGTTTAAGTCAGCTGCATAAATCTCTTGTGCTTCTTTGGTTTGGGAATTTCTTGCCTCTCCTCCAGTATACATTACTTTTATTCCCACCAATTCCAATCACAAATTAAGCTTTAAATTTGCAGTGAGGCTGGTGGCTATGCAGTGCCTCTTGACGTTTCCTTCTTTGCTAAACCTGGGCCAAGGTCACACAGACATTTTCTGGTCTGTCTGTGTCCCATAACATCAGTGCAATCCAGCAGTCTTTCAAGAAAATCTCCTAATAAAAGCCCATGACAGAGTTGGCTGGGGAGCCAGTACCCTTGCTCTTTCAGAAGCTGGTGAGTCAAAAGAAGATCAGAGAAGTTAGAGCGTTATTCATTACCTACTCTTGGAGCTTAAATTCAGAACTGCCTACTCGTCACGCGGACATTTTGTTTCAGGAAGCTTAGCTGCACTGGGGACAAGGCTAACAACTAAACCCCTTACGTGCTAGACAGCCAAAACTCTCACAGACAAAGAAAGGATAAAACTGAGTAAGAGCAGGCTGTTGTCCCAATCTCTGCTTCCTTTGCTCAGTAAAGAATTACTATGCTGTGTGCTATAAGACCTGTTTTCTACACAAATCCTTCTCAGACCAGCCACCCAATATTCCCTTACATGAAGAAGCAAATGAAGGCTGCGTCTCTTCCCTTCTGTCTTGGGGAAAGCTAGGCAGGAGGGAAGCAGAAAAGGACTCCTTTAACGAGCTCTAATATTAGTATTTTATCCTCTCTGCAGTAATGTGCAAAAGCAACCTTCTCTCATCAAACTTAGCTGGTAACATGTCATGCCTAGGTTCATCTCATTTCAGATGGTGGGGCTTCTCAGGTGACGCAGGGAAGCAGAATTTGGTGTTGAATTTCTGATCATTATAAATGGATTAAGCACCTTGGGCTAGTCTGAAAATTCATAAAAAGGATTTAGAAGCTCCTGTTATATACCAACCACTTCTTTTCCTTTAGCTCTTTAAAGAAGTTATTTTGTTAATACATAAATTAATAAATAGGTTGGTGTCAAAAGTTAAGGTTTCCTCCATTGATAAGGCAAATTTCTAGGGGAACAAGTGAAATGATTTGTACCATGAAAAGGTTGGGCTTACACTTGAAAGAAACCTTCCAGACTTTTCTTCAGCTATATGATATTTTAATAAATACTAAATACTGCAATCCATGCAATCAAGTTTCAACACTTCGAAACTTGCACGATACATTGAAGTTGATAATGTCAGGCATTTCATCAGGAGAAAAACCTGTGCATCAAACTCGGTAGGTCCTATATCCCAGCACATATCTTCCTTGGCTGGAGTGCGCTGAGGTTTGGTCCCTGGTGATCCATGCTGATGCTGCAATCATCAACATTGCTGTGATCGAGGCAGCACAAAGCCCTGTTTGTGCCTAGACACATCCCTCCAAGCGCTGCTGTGAGACAAGGGTCCCCGCTTCTCTCCAGATGCATCCTCAGTGTGATAGCACATGGGGCATAACTCAGTTTCTCTTTCTGTTATGAAAACCCTCTCCTTTGATAATTTGTGTTACAGTAGCACCTAGAGGAATTGGGCATGGAGGTGCCCCATTAGCCAACTTTGCGCTTCCTATGGCTGAGCTGTAATGCAACGCAACGCAATCCCTTGGGAGTGAGAACCATTTTTAATTAAGTAGTTAGAATACTGCATTATTTGAGGATCATTCAGCTTCTTCTAATCCTTATTTGATTTAGCTTTATTTCTCTAATGTACATTTCACTGCTTGTTGTTATCTTTCTTTTTGAATCTGCTTAGAAATCCATTTAGTCTGGGTAATTGCTCCTTCACAAGGCACTTCTCAGTAGTGTTCAGCTCAACGATCTCATGTCAAAAGATGATGTTAAAATAAAGCGACTGTCATAGCGAAGTTAGGGGGGGTTCTTTATGGGAAAAAAAAAAAAAAAGAGAAAAAAGAATTAAAACATGCTGTTTGTTCCTGTTTCTGATTATCCTCCATTACAGGTAATGAAATAATGTGAATAAAAGTTGTAAGTATCATATACTAAAGGGAACTCAGACAGTCATCAATAATACCAGAAATGACAAACATAATCTTATTTAGTTGCATCTTATTGCTGCAGTCGGAACTCAGTTGTCTGATTACAAGAAAGAAACAGAAGCATCAATTTCTCTACTGAAGTCTTAAAGTCATTCCCAAATTAACAACATTGCTGATGCACCTGCATACAGAGTGTACACTTTCTTTATCAAAAGAATCCTCTGCAGTGAATAGAAGGAATTTGAAGGTACTGCCTCAGAATTTTTGTCTCTGAATGACTTTTATGTTGTCAAATAAACATTAAAGTTAAAATACCTCAAACAAAGAAAGAAAATAACTCTTATTAGACTGATAGTTTCTCCACTTCTCATTGGGGTCCAAAAAATGGAGCCTTGATTTGCAGACGTACATGCCAATAGCCAGCAAAGCAGTGGCAAGTACTGCAGGATTGTTCCTGCTCATGGTAAATGAATGAGCAGCTCCTGACTCAGCTGGACTCTGAGATTTAGGGCTGAGAATGCCAGCCTGCACCATGCTTTCATCAGCATGTTGACTTCTAATTTTAGAGGGGAGATGCTGGTCTTGAACAAAGGTGTGCAGAAAAAGGGACCACAATCTGGTTTTTATAGTTTGTGTTCACTGGCATTCATTTCATCCTGTGTTTCTGCATGGTTCTGTAGAAGCTTATTTTAGAGGAAAAAAACTAAAGCCATTAATAGTATCATTTGCTTTACAAGATTTTGTAAACTAGTAGCTTAAGCTATGTTTTAACAAAACATCTTAGTCCTGATTTAGCAAATAATTATTTCTTTAAGCTCATTCACAGATCCAGGTTTCTGTGTCTGTGATTGAAATAGGAAGGTCTTACTGTTATTTTAAAGGAATCGGTATAGATTGTGACTAGCAGATAAACTTATTATGTCATTTGCTGAGTTAACCTAGTTTGAAGATGTTTGTGATTTCTTTACAGTAAACATGACAATGTAGTGAGCCATTGGTAACCTCCAGGAATGACTGCAAGGATGAATACTAAAGATGGGTACCTGTTACCAAAGGTGGCAGCTCCCCAAGTTCAACTCCTATCAGTTGCATCTGCGAAACTGTATGTATTTGTTGCTTTTAAAAATCTTTTATCTGCCACTATGAGTCAAAAAAGATTCACAGTATTTCAGGTTGACCATAAAGACCTGACAGGTTGACTGTACAGGGAGAGCTCAGGAGAGGAATAATGGCATGTCCCACAGCCATCCACCTGGAAAACTCCTTTTCTTCTTGCTGCCCTCCAGATATACCTCTGTCTCTGCTCTTGTATACAAAGGGTAAATAAAACCGAAATTAATGGTCCCCAAAAATTTAACTTTAAACAGTACTGGCATAAATTTTTGGCCTATGCATGTGACAGTATAGCATTGGCTGGGCAGGATTTTTTTTCTGTTTCTCATTTTTTGTTTGGTTTTGCTTCTTTGTTTGTTTGTGGGTTTTGCTATGGCATTACTCATGCCTTGCTCTGGAACGAGTAGCAGCCAGCTACCCTTAAATAAGAGAGATTTGTTAATATAGCCATCATCTGATGCTAACAAGCCTGACAGGAACCTGTTTTTTATGAGTGTTCCTAGCTAGGAAAAATGATGGCGAAGGTGGTGTGATTCAGACCTCGGCTGAATTTCTTAGGTCGTTATCAGCTTAGCTTCAGGACATTTTACAATCAGAGCAAGGTAGATATTAATGCTTGTGGTCAGTGATCTGCTTGTAATAGACAAAGTGCTACATGATAGTTTCATGGGAAGATTGATGCTGCCGTCTCTGAGATGTTGCTGACTCATCCATGGCATCTAATGGATGCACTTCCCTGAATTAATTCCTGCTTCCAGTTCCATAAATATGGCTAAACTAAAAGATACCTCTTAGGAAACATCCTGTCTTCATCTTAATGTCACTTACTCCGATGGTTAATTACTCTTACTGTTAAACATTTGCATCTTACTTCAACTGAAATGTGTCTAGCATCAGATTCCAGTTACAGCTTATTATGCTTGTGTTGTTTTTTTAAAAAAAGCTGGTTTTTACATTAGAGATTTTGAAACTAAGCAAGCTTTTGAGGTTTTTTTCCCAGTAAGATTTTCAAGATAACACCCCAGTCTTTTCACCAAAACATTTTTTTCCCACTTTTTTTTTTTTTTTTTTTTTTTTTCCCTGTAAAGAAATGCTTTGGAATTGATAAAGCTTGTTTTAAATTATAGTACTTTTAAAAATAGTGGCAATGCTTTAGCTTTGGCATTCCAAAGCTATAAGGTAGACAAGGATAGCAGGGTATAGTCATACGTTTTATTAGACTGATACAGACTTGGAAGGGGGATATATAAAAAACTGGACACATAAACATTCCCTGAGATGTTGAGAGCTTTTTGTGACCAACTGTGTACCTGTGTATCAGTCAGTTTAATAGACATCACTTCTTATAATTCTTTCTTTTCTGTAATATTTTACAAAACCAGAGCAGGAAATGTTGTATAAAGAACATTTAGGTATCTTCTATCAAAAATAAGATTTCTGAGAAAAATGATCTGCACAAAAGTTATGAGCAATGTTGTTCAGTTCAAAAATAAATAAATTAAAAATGTGCTATATTTTCTGTTAGGCTAAAAGTGTCAAGCCAGAGAAACTTCTGTTACAGTTGTCTCTCTTGTCTTTCATCACCTCAAGGTTTATTAAAGGAAATAAGTACCACTAAATGTATTCAGCAATAAAGTATTATATAAAGGCATATAAAAATTCAATGACGGGGGAAAAAAATGAGTAGCCTATCATTATAGTTTTCTCTAACCATTTTGACAAGCACTTCGCCCCCCTCCCCTGTCACCACCTCTGTCAGTGTTGGAGGAGGCAGGAAATTGCACTGGGGGATCAAATAACGTAATTACTCCAAAAAAAAATACTAACTGTTTTTGTTTAAAAGAAGGCAAAGAGGTGTTGATTCTTCCTCATTCACAACATTTACTACGTATTTGACATTTGAGCTGCTATAACGGGGAAGAGATGACTCCATCCTGAGGGGAAGGATGTAATTTCTGCAGCTAATTGGCTGGCTGATACCTTAATTCATAAATCTGTGTGCCTGCTCTCATTTACCATGGCTAAAGATCCCAGCCATTTATAGCTGGTGGTGAGGACAAGAATACTTAATTTTCCTGCTTTCTTTGATGTCCATTCTTAAAAATCACTGAGATGTAAAATTCCTTTTCAACAGGTCTTTCTTTCTAAACATAAGCACCATTAAAAATATATAGAATATCAAACCTTCCCTAAGAAATCTGTCACACAGTGACTGAGAACAACTTCAATTAAATCTTCTTATTAAGTGAAGAAGTAATTTACACTCAGATTTCACCAGATGAGGTTAATCTAATTATACTAGAGATGTTCCAACAATTGACAGCTCCCAATAGCCTTATGATCACCTGCAAATTAGAACAGAAAAAGCTTCCCATTCCTCCCATGTATGATGCACATAAAAAAAAAGCTAGATAGGGACTTTTCCAGAGGAGACCACACCTTCTTTCTGAATGGGTTTTTTCCTTCAATTTTTTTTGGTGGTAATTGATGTAGTAATTTTTATTTTTTCGAATGCACCTTCTCTGCTCAGTTTGACCTCATTGAGTGTTAACTTTTAATGTTAAGATTTAAAAGGAGATTTAATTAAAAAAAAAAATCCAGATGGATGGTATTGAAACTATAAATTTCAAAATAATAGATGGTTACATTACCAAAGCACTGTAAGGTTTACCTCAGGATGCATATTTCTCCTAGATAAAAGAGCCTCTAATTTCTTTTAATTAGAAGATCCCTTCAGGATTGGTCCCCCCACATCTGATTCAGTAACTTTATGTTTCAAACTTCTACAGTTTTCCTGAGATCTACATATAAGAAGCCACACGAAACTTCAAAAAAAATTACTGGTTTATGATAATTGAAAAAGTCTCTCCCTAGCAGGGGAAAAGAAGTTTGATAAGAGCAATTCACAGATATCTAGATATCTAAATATCTAAAATGAGCAAAATGTTGTACCCTTTCATGCTTAGAGCAAATCTATTGTCTCCAAGACTGTCTCAAGGTGTAAGCTATATGGAAAATTTAAGTCTGGTATATTCAAGACCTGTAAGATTTTGCACACTACACTGTCTAATATGTTATGGGACATATATGCACTAATGATGCTCATACAGACCAGATAATTAGTTGTGTGTTAAAATAGGCAGGCAAGTGTACAACCCACCAAATATTCTCTCCAGTCAATCAGCTGGCAATGGTGCATGAACATTTTAATATTATATATTCCATTCATAAAAGTGGAAGAGAGAGAGAAAATGCAAGAAGGTATTTTGAAGTCTTCAGATATGAATCTTAGAATAACTAAGTATTATTTTTATATTTGCATTTTATACTAAAAGTCATTTACTACTAATCTGTGAGTTACTTGATATGTATTGCTGCATAAGAAAAAATCTAGGCTGAAAAAGAGATCTTTGAGGTACTGGTCTTCTCCTTGATTTCCCTGATGCACCACAGCAGGAATTTTCTTAGTGATATTTTATTCATTTCTCCCCTTCTAATTATCTTTGATTTTTCTTTTCCCATCCTTCCTTCTATGCTGTATCACAGAAAGTGCCTTTGTGGTGAGCAGAGGGGAATTCCTTCAACATATTTCATGGAGCATGAAATTCAACCTGGGATTTTGCTGCAAAGGCTGGAGATGAAAAGTGCTAACTAACAAAATCTGCTCGAGGGGAAAGCATCTTCTCACTTTCATAATGAAATATTCATAGCGTAACACTTTCCCCCCCTGTGACAACCACAGGTGAATCCCAGACTGAACTTCTGTGGTCTCTAGAAGTGGGACCTCGGCAATACCCCTTCTGTCAGGCTTATCTCAGCACTGGATGCAAAATGTACTCAACCAGCTGTGTGGCTGTAAACTCCTATATGTGCACTTTCTGTACTGTGTGACTCAGAGTGACATGCTCAGATACTTCTGCCACAGGCCTAATTGTCTAGGAAAATCCCCTGGAAGAGATCTGAACCTCAGCTCTTCAGCCTGTGCATGCCTTTGTCCTGCTGAGACCATGGGCTGAGCTTCTTAGGGCATCACTGAGCAGGGCAGACAGCTATGTGCTGAGTGCTGCGCTTCCTTTGCTACTATAGTCACCAGTGAGGCCTGTTTTAAAAGACAGTCTCCCTGCAAAGGTGGATGACGGGAAGTTTTAAGTGGCTTTTTATTTCTTTTTCGTTTGTTTGTTTTGGTTTTGCTTTGTAAAGGCAACTGCAGGAGAAAAACAACTTTTCTTCTGAACTGGTGTCAGCACAAAACCAAACAACCAAAAATGAATCTCACCTTTTCATACCATGATGCAGCAACAAAAAGTGGTTTGGTTTTGTTTGAGAGTTTTCAGTTATGGTTTGGGTATTTTTTTTTTTTTTGTTGTAAAGCCTGAATTTTTCTGTCACATGTATTAACCATTTTATTAACTTCGTATAGTCAATATGTAGGCTGTACAGAGGCTCCGCACAGCATGCCTTCAAGGTGCTTCAGCCCAGCAGAGCAGAAGGTAAGCCTACGATACTGTAAGACCTGCCTTAATCTAATCTTCTCCAATTGAGAGACACTGAAATAAAGCTACAGGGTTTGAAAACAGACACATAAGCAAAAAGAGACAAATCATATTCTGACGGTTAAAAAATTATTAGTCTCATGCAGTATTAAGGTTTATTGGACTACTATGCAGTATATAATGTGTGACACATATTTCATGCAATTAACAAATGGTCAGAATTTCAAAGCTATCCCAAAGGGGCAACATGAATATATTCATTAGCAACCATCAAATACGTAATAAATATGTCCATCATCAAAAAAAAATTGTTCCATTTGTAAATTGCATTTTATATATATTTATTTATACGTATAGAATAAAGCCAAACACACAAAATTATTTCAATTTCCTAGGTGATATAAGACATTCCTGTATTTCTGAGTAGAAAATTATCCTGTGTATATAATCTATGGGAAAATATAAAACTAAATTCTTCAGCTGATCAATAGTTCATTGAATTCCACTTCAGCAATGAAAATTAAATGCTCCACACTACACTTCCAAAGACTCTTCTTATCTGACCTCAAGGAGAAAGTTAACTAATTTTTTGTGGCGTAATTTACATGAATTGAATTCCACCTCTGTTGATATCAATGAAAAAGCCCCAGTGCTTTCAGTGGGGCTGTAATTCCACATCCATGGGTACACCATGATTGATGATGTCTGCCACATGTAGCTCCAGGAAATGTCATTTATGTATATTTGCCCAGTGCCCCGTGCAGTAAATATTGGGCTTGGCTGAAGTGAGCCAATGAGCTGGGAACATAATATAAATCATAAATGATACTTGCTACACAACTTTGTGTAACGGATTGTGATTGTGTGGAAAGGAAATTCATACAGTATGAAAAAATGTTATTTAATGACTTTCCTGTCCATTTCTATTCACCTGCCTGCGGGTTAAATGGACAGTTTAGCATACAACGTCACTAATTTTCTTGATTGCTCAAGGACCTTACAAGAGCTAAGCATAAATTTTTTTGTTTGGATATTATCAGCTTAACTGACCAAAAAAAATTGACTTAAACCTCCCAGATTGTTGGGATTTTTTTCCAGAAAACACTGGTGTGGCCTTGGTTTGTATTTGCTTCTTGCTCCTGTAGATGTGTTTCTATCCACCTTTCCTAGAAGTGGCAGGTAAACTGTCCTTAGGAAACATAACCTGGCCAAAGGAGGGGGTGAAATGTCTTAGTCTCATTTCTCAACCTTCTGACCCATGAGTGGAACAAAAACCCCAACACAGTTGTGGTGACCACCAAAGGAAGCATTTTTTTGGGGTAACTGTCACACCAGCATGGCATAGCAAGAAAGAACTTCCTGTTCTCAGCTTTGCTCCTTGAATCGAGCTGCCAAGCTCAAAAGCAAATTGTAGAAATAAAAAAATCAATGTATAAATATT
Source organism: Coracopsis vasa (assembly GCA_026283785.1). Taxonomy (NCBI): domain Eukaryota; kingdom Metazoa; phylum Chordata; class Aves; order Psittaciformes; family Psittacidae; genus Coracopsis; species Coracopsis vasa. The sequence goes on from JANHGB010017105.1 coordinate 74,286, forward strand.
AAAAAACTGAAAACAAACAAAAAAATAAAGAAGAAAAAAGCTCACAAAAAAAACAAACCAAACAAACAAAACCAAAAATACACCAAACCCAGAAAAATCAACCCAACCAAAGTAAAGAAACACCCAGCCAAAACACAAAGTCTAGAGCTGTTTCTTTGTCCAATCCAGACAGGCTATATTAAAGGGCAAAAGTCCAGTGTGTTCAATCCTAGATCATTTTACTTTTTTTTTCCCTTTAAGATTTAAATACTCATTGGTAAGTCAGATGGAGGTGAAGGATAGCAAGAAAAGAGCCCCACATTGCAATGTAGCAAAATCATTATTTGAAATCCAAGGCACTGCAATGAGCATCTTCTTGACGGTCAGATATAAAATGAGATAACATCTGGGTATACTTTCTTTGATTTATAGGGAATTTAGTTTACCTGCAGCAATTTATCCCTAAAATGTTTATTTTTATTATCTAGCTGGGATGCTGTTGTGAAAGCTTGCAGAAATAGACACAGAAGCTGACTCTCAGAGTTCCCTGTGCCTTGTAAAGAAGTAAAATGCTTGTAACTGTTCGTTGCTTTTGACTAATAGAGGGAAAAGTATTCTCTGAGCAGGCTTGTATGCTTAATGTTGTGATCAGACAGAGGGAAGGATACACATTGTTGCTTCTCTAGACTAACTAGCTACGTGCCACCAGAGTCTTATCCTACATAGCAGTTACATATGAGATAAAAACTTCTCTTGGCACGGTAATTTCAGTCAGGCAATAAGGATCTTGGAACTTTTTTGTACAGATGAGAGGCTGCATATGCAAAACCCACATAATAATGGTGATCATAATGAATACTATAAAAAAATCCTGGTTTGAGACCTCTTGCCTTCATGCCTTGTTTTGCTTTGGGATTTGTATAAACTATACTGAGAAAATGCAAAATTTCTCTTTGGTACTATAAGCTGCATGTCTACCCTGGATAGTTAGCACTATAGGTGCCATAAATGAACATTTCGCACAGCAGGTAAAGTCTATATATCAATGGTACCCTTCAAATATATTGCATTACCTTCAAGTTCTCAAGTAGAAATAGGAAACTACCTTTGTGTAGGTAAAAAGAGTTCCAGTGCCTTTCTCCTCTATAGACTGAAGATCTGACATTGGCATTTGCAAAAGGATGATAAGGACTCAGAAGCATGACTTGGAAATAAGATGAGAACATAAGGAGCTGGGGGGAGAACTTTAGACACCTGAAAAAAAATATACCGGCAGTATACTAATGTCCTTCCTCAAGGTACGCTGTTGTTTTACCAAGCACCCCCATTAGCTGCTTCCAGCTTCTCGTTGTCATCCGTAGCAGCTTTAACCTTGTTCTCTAAAATGATAATGTGCTAAAATCAAACTGCCTATTAATGCGCCTAAAAACTTATGCTGCATTGCTTCTATCCAATTTAGTCTCGCTTCAAGATTTGTCAGTTAAAACAACATCTCAAAAAGATAGTATTTGCTTCCGGAAATTTAATATTGTAACCATGTGGAGAGCCATTAGTGGCTAACTTGTGGCACCCTTCATCTCTCATTCCCGTCAGAACTGTGTTTTCCATCTGCACTTCCCCTCGGTGTCTGCCTAGGAATATTACTATTACCAGAGCAGCAGATTGCAGCTGCTCTATCCCCCCAGTCGAGAGCATCCTCCAGACTGCTCTAACCAGACTATAATGAAGAATAAATGCCTCATGCCCCAATTTGGGAAATTAGATTAAACAATTGAACATATCCAAAGAAATTAAATGTAGCCCAATAACTCTGAATGGCTTGGAAAACAATGTGTGTGTGTGCGTGTGAACTGTAAGTCCTAGGGTAAAAATGTGGTATACTCATTCAGAAATGAGTACTACCTTAACCTGCTTACCTTCAGAGAAATTTTAAGAAACCAGAATGTCAGAATCTGCCTGACAGAGCATCATTTACCCCTGCATTGTAATGAGTGTTGTCTGTGTTGATACCAGTCACCCCAATTGTTCCCAAGATATTTATCCCCACCTTCCTTGGTATTCATAGCAAAACCAGCTCAGAGGAAAAAGAAGGCCTGAGTACAGGTCACTGACAGAGGGTCACCACCAGGTTTTGGCTCAGCTTTTAACTCAAGCCTCATAAATGCAAGTCTGAGCCCCAACATGCTGCCATGGGCTCAGGCCACCCCCCGTAGTGTCCCATGGCTTTGTTGGGAAAGGGAAGGAGAAGGGGTGGTTGCTGGGCCAGTGTACATGAGTGTGTACTGGGTAGGGGGTCACTATGTTTCTCTTCAAAATCATTAAGCCTCTTCGTGCTTGAGCTTACAAGAAGATATTTGGAGCTGAAAAGTGCCCTCCTCCTTAACTTCCTTCTTTCCATGCTTACTGGAGGCTTTTGGATGGTGTTTGCATATCTTTAATCCCCTCTGCTCCTGAGGGGTTATTTAGTCCTAACTGCATGACATTTACTTGGCTTCAGGTCTTTGAATGAACGTGAAGCCAAGCAGAGAAAAGTCTTCTGGCACGATTTCATCATAGACATGGTGGCGTTATAGATTACCCTATTTATTTTCTTTTTCATGTGAGTAACAGAGCAGCGAGAATTTAGAAAAACAGTCCTGGCAAGAAAAATTTCTTTATGTTAAATAATTTTTAAAATTTAAAAAACCAAAGCGAAACAGAAACAAAACAAAACAAACAAACAAACAAAAAACACCAAAAAAACCTCCCCAAAAATAAAAGGAAAACCAAAAAAACCCACTACCAAAGAACCCCAATAGCTTTGGGAGCAGGGTTGTTATTCATTTACCAGTTGTCACACTTCCTAGGCCAGCTGCTAAGCAATGAAGTAGGAAGTAGAAATAGCCCCTCCTCAGGAATGGAAGCAGCTAGCAAAGAGCCCATGGGTCTTTCACCATTTTGACAATGAAAAGAAATAATAATTGCAATTCTGTAACACTACAATTTTTCTTTTACTTCCTCATAGCCACCTGGATGCATAACATTTTTCCATTCACAGCTAAGCCACAAGACTCATAAGGATTTATTACAATGATGCAACATAAAGCTGTTCCTCAACCTGATATGTTAGAGGGGGCCTGTAGTGAAGACAGTAGGATTTGAGCTGATTCAATGCTAAGTTTTCCATAGCCATGACCGGATATGCACATTACTGATGCTTATAATACTCGGGTCTGGGCTCTCCTGGGGAGCATCTATTTGGCCCAATATGGCTTAGTGTAGAAGCTCCCCAAATTAGCTCCAAGTGCCTCTAAAGTCTCGTTCATATCCTGGGCACTAAGTGCATAGGGTATTAAGTACTTTGTCCAGACTAATTCTCATTCCAGTGTTAGTTTATGGATCTGTATTCTGATTTCAATTGGCTGAAGAAGACATGTAGTTGACTTCTGCCCAGAAATAGAAGGTACTGGAAATTTCAGAACAGTCTTATTTTCTTTGGGGAAAATAAAAATAAAATGTAGCCTACATTTGCAGGTGTAAATACTTTCACCTACTTTTCAGCTGATTATTTGAATATTGAACCTTATTTGCCCAATTTCTTTGCTTTTAAAAGTTTGTCTGTTTGACTGTGATGAGAACAGGTAAGACATGTGCAAAGAACTCTTATAAATGTACTTTACTGCTAAAAAAGTTGCATTAGCAATTTTACCTGCAACCAGATAACCCAGAACTGTCTTACCAGCACATCTGCCTCTGTTTCTTTTGTGCAAATCTAATAGTTACATATGAACTTCAGTAGGTTTCTTTGACATAGCACTAATGAAATGAAGAATGTGGTGATTGTAATTACCTTTTTTGGCAACAAATATATCATAAATACTGATGGATCTAAGTTTGATTTAATACAGATTCTTCCTTTTTAAAAATTTTTCTTGATCTCTTGGCTGACCTAAGAAGGTAGAAATCTTTAGAGCCACTGTACTGATGTGCTGTCTAAACCAGGTACCCCCTGGGAAGTTATATTAATCGATTATATAATCAGCATTTTAAAGTTCATAGTGGGCTACCATGACTGAAACTTCTTTATTTTGTTAGTGCTTCCAATGAATTATTTTAGGTATGAAGCTAAAAGTTTGTTAATGTTAAGATTCTGTAAGTTTTCTTTCTTCAGAAACACTAGGAATCTATTTACTTGGAGAACTCAGCTGCTCACCCAATCGTTCTGTTTCAGAGAAATTCTCTTTAGCTAGCACTCACAGTTTACAGGCTTTGTTCACCTCTGGAAGTATGAAAGGGTGTTGTTTGGGATCACATGGCAAAAGAACAAGGTCCTCAGAGCCTGGAGTAAGCTAAATCCTCCAATAGGTCAGAGGCATTTATGGCTTATTATATAAACAGTGACAAGGATCAAATAATTTGCACTGTGGGCTTTCACACGCTCTAGGGAAATTGCTGAAATTATTAAAAAAGAGCAGAAATCCTAGCAAGTAATCCGCCACCTTCCCAAATATTTTTCTCTTTGCATCTAATTCCATGCAGATGTGGGAGAGACGAGGCAAAGATGATTTGCTTGAATCTCTGCTGAAAGGGGAGTTCAATTTCTTTATCTTTTTTTTAATATTCTGCCACCTATTGGTAGCTGTAGGTGCTTTAGGTGTTGCAGACAACGCAGTGCTACAGACTGCAGCCAACATAATTCATGCCCCTGTCTCTCTTATCAACACATTCATTTACTCTTCTTCCTATCTAATTTACTTTGCAAAAGTTCCTATGGATCCAATTATGTCAGGGGAAACCACCAAAGCATTTTAACGATCCCACTGTTTTTTGGTTGGCCTGATGACAAAACAAACTTGCAGATTTTGGACTGTCTTTAGCCCTAGCAATGCATCTTAAGTTCTGGGGCTTCTCTTACCAGGTCTAATATGAACACTTCTGTAAACCCTGTGTTGCTGAAAACATTTAGGAAATCAACAGCATTCCTGCCCATATGTAAAGAGAAACATTAATTTATTTTGTTTATAATTCAAATAGAATAGAATTGGATATTCATTGTGCCTGGAATGTATTTTGAGAACTCTCTAATTCTTTGGAAATCATATCAGTCTTGATTAGCTATTTATGTTCAGAAGCAGAGCAAGGTTTACTTCATCTTGAGGGAACTCTGGATGAGTTTAGTATTTGCTTGTGTTTTTTGAAGATGAATGGGAAAACCTGTGATTTTGATTTCTGTGTAATATACCCCATATGTCTACTCTTTGTTCAGTAAGCCACTCAATGAAGACATACACAATGTTGTCTTTATCTCATTTTTAACTCCGAACAGTTAGCATCACTTTAAAGATTTCATTACTATGGAGGTGGGAGGGATCAAAGGCCAGGACTGCTCAGTCCTTTAGAGTTTGTTATTTGGGATTAATCTCCCTTTAAAGATTCTTATCTGTGGATGTGAAACTTGATTCTCTAACACAGCAGATGTGCAAGGGATTGATCTATCTATTATATGTTGGATATTGAGCATCACTGGAAAACAGGAAGGGAAGAACCAGTGTGAGAAGAAACAGAATATTGGGGCAAGTAAAAATGGATCAAATTTTCCATTTTTGGGTGTGAACCAGAACTTCCAGTCTAGGATTGAGTTGAAGATATCAGAAATAGAGTCACAAAGAATGGGAAAGATCAAAAGAAGCGTGACTAGCAGGTTGAAGGAGGTGATCCTGCCCCTCTACTCTGCTCTCCTGAGACCTCACTTGGAGTACTGTGTACAGTTCTGGTGTCCTC